>JAODOY010061093.1:0-17299 GCA_025399855.1 Forbesichthys papilliferus
AAAGAGTATTCGAATACTCGTTCGGAAATACCATCAAGTATTCAAAACCTGTAAAATGGTATTCGGGACAGCCCTAGAATTAACTGATTGTGATGGGTCCTCTATCCTTTATCCAGGGTGGATTCACTTGTAGCAGCTTGTGTTTCCCGCCTCCCCCCCTCTTATTGGAATAGGTCAAAGCACCGTGCCTTCTCTTCCTGCAGGGGTAGTTTTGCATCTGTTGTGATGTTCTGAAGGGGGCATTTGGGGGCATCATGCAGCTCACATTGGGATGAGTCATCACTCATCATCTCTCCAAATGTTGCTATTTAACCTTGGAGGGGGAGAATACTCGCTTCAAGATGTCTAGACCATGCATGCACATAACTGAATATCAGTATGCCTACCTGTGTACTGTATGCGTCTGGATGTGTCGGGTTGTGATTGATTGTCTTGGTGTGGTGCGAGGCAGAGAATCTGACGTTGGTTGAGGTTAAATTCTCCCATTCCACATTGTGTGCTAGAACCAAAGGTTAGAACGCAGGTACTGTGTATTACTGTATCAGAGTGGCTATAGAGAGAGCGAGAGAGAGAGCGAGAGATGGAGAGAAGTTTATTCATGATGATGAATATAGGCTGCGGTGCGAGTTGTGCAATTTATGAGCGAATTAGCAATTTATGAGAAATGTATGAAAGTGAAACTCGTCATTCAATTCTTGTTCTGGTGAGAAACTGCCTGGAAATTCAAGAGCCCAATTGGCACATTAAATAGTACACTGCCCGCAAAACACCAGTCTCAACAGTCAAGAGTCGAGTCATCAGTCGTGAGACTCAGGCCAGGTGAAAAGATAGAGTCTGTCAAGCATAGTAGAGGCAATGTGAATGTCTGGGGGTGCTTGGGTTGTGGTAAAGTGGGAGACTTGGAGAAAGGCGATTTCACAAAATGTTGTATCGCTCACCATGCCATACCCCGTGGACGACACTTGACTGGTGTTAACGTGTCTGTTTTTTGGCATGGAAATTGACATGTCTCAGTACAATAATAGACTGGCGAATTTCCGAATGATGCTCCAGAACAGTTATATCAGTTGTATTGCTTCTTTAATCATGATGCATTTCAGATGTGCTAATTGGCTTAGATTAGCTAACACAATGTGCCATTGGAACACGGGAGTGATGGTTTCTGAAAATGAACCTCTGTGTAGATATTCTTTATCCACCACCATTATAGAAATCCACCACTGTAGCACTGATCTTTTTGATGTTATTTTAATTGACAACTTTGCATTTCTGCTTTTGAATTTCTGCTTCTTTTGAATGGTAGTGTATTTGTTTCTCACACACATTATGGAGCTGTTGGAGACATGAATTATTATCCACAGTAATTGTGGACACACAAAGACATAAATATTTCAGTGTGACTGCAGCCACCATTAGACTAGCATAAACACATCTGCCACACACACACACAAACACACACACACAGTGTGTATGTGATGAAAGGAATGCTAGACTTAGCGAGGAGACATGCCTTGCCTGTGCATCTGACTCATACAGTATGTTCCTCCGTTCACGCACCCACGCACGCACGCACGCACACACACACACACTACGCACGCACGCACACACACAGAGCTGCCATGGGGAGCTCAATTGGGGGTGCGGGGCTTGGGAATGATTCTGTCACAAAGATGGATTTTGCCCGGCTGTTGTCATATGCAGTCCTCTGTTGCTTTGAGAGATGTTGTGTGGTGGTTTAATGTCTCTGCCTGTCTTCCATATCTGAGCCGGGCACACAGCTCCTAGCACCAGCTGTACTGTACCTTATATCATATTTTACGGCCCGCCCCCAACATTTTGTCTACCGGTTGTTTTCTTTCTTATAGGTCCTCTTCAAATACAGGATCTGGCATGTACATAAATGTTCCCTATTGAAGAGACTGTATAACATTGTTTAAACTGTAGCTGATGTCTATGCCCCCCGCCCCCTACTCCCATAAAACAAGGTCATTATTTGTGTTGTCCGTGTGTGAGTGTTACTACAAGAACATTCAAAGTAGCAGGGCTTGGTACAAGTGTCATATGTTTGTACCCCAAAATAATAATTCTGTATATGTGCAGAAATCACAAGAAGGTATCTGCTGAAGCCAAGACCATCAAATAGAGATAGACCCATTGTTTACAAGACCGGTCATGCCCTGTTTTTTTATAATAGCCTATAAAACTGTGTAGCAGCACCGTTTATTTATTTGTTGATGGTGTTATCACACTGCATGAGCATATAGCAAGCAGTCTGACCCTTTCTGCCATCTTTCCCCGTGTGAAAAGGGATTTGCTAGCAACGTACAATTAGCTCAAGGTTGTTCTGTTTACATGGCTGAAGGTAGCGAAAAGTGTTCAGTGAATGCAAGCCGCTGTAGGAGAATTTTAAACAATTGAGAACTAGCCTTCATCCTTTTAATCAGACATAAAATAGGGAATGCTGTATCAGAAAAGGGGCAAGATTTCATCCGAATGTATTTAGTTTGGGTTTACTTGTGTTAAATATTAAAATGTAAAATATGTGGTTTCTCCCGACCCCAAAAAGTCTTCTAACTTGCACCAATCACTTGTGATTGATCGCTATATCCCTGTCCTAGCCCCAGAGCTGAAGAATGGCCATTTCAAGAGACAGGTTGATTACATAGATTAGCGGTCACCGGGATGGGCATGAGGCTTCTCCTTATTGGCCAATGCCCTTGGTTGTCCTTCCTGTATTCTCTCCAGACGCACGTCAGAAGGCCCGATAATGGCTGCGTGTTCTGAGGTGTTAAACGCTCCAGAGGTGAATTGTGATGCAGAGCAGATGAACAGTGTGTTTAAGTCATTAGGGAAGACATATCTATGCTTAATAGCCTCACTCTATTTATTCTTTGATGTTCAGCTGGTGTGTATGTCCGTGTGTGTGTGTGTGTGTGTGTGTGTGTGTGTGTGTGTGTGTGTGTGTCAGTCTAACTGGGACAGCAGACCCTTAGCACTGCCCAGTGTATTATATACAGCACAAAGAGGGGGGCTTGATTTCCCACCGGCAAGTGTATGGACATTGACACGAGACAAACGTGTGTACAAGTACATACGGTGGTTTTAAATACGCATTAGAAAACCAAGCGGCATTGTTGTTATGAGCAGTGTTCGCCCCTTTGTTTATTTACCTATTTACGGAGTCAGGACTCTGTAGAAGTAGTTGATCATTTTTTTTCAGCATGCTCAGAGGATGGTAAGCTAGCGAAATGCAAGGAGATATTTGGTGAACTTGACAAAAAGCACATTAGCTTATAATTAGCAAAACACTAAATAGCTGACTACTTTTTAATACCATTAATGAAAATGTATTATACGAAAAATGATATACGTTTCACATAGAAGTGGTCTAATCAAATAGGCTAAACATAAAAATCACTTTTGTTTATACAGGTTACTTTTAGGCCTATTAAACATGTTCTATGTAATTTATAATGTGGTGTATCACCATTATCACCTTATAGTGCAGTTCCATGGGTAGGCTAGTGTTTCAAATGCCTCATATGATACAGTACTGCTGTTCTTTTAAAAACAGGTACTTTTGCATATAGTGCAGTGTGCCAACTAGTATAGTCAGACATGGATTTAATCATAATCAAGTAGCTACATATCCAATCTATATATGGATTCAGATATCTGTCCATTATCACAGGACATGTAAATATCCAGCACTCAAAGCACTCTCTTTTTCAAACACTTTAGCTATCTCTCAAAGACGCGCTCACACACACACACACACGCACACACACTCGCACACACAGTACGAATCCCACTTTGTCAGACCAGAGGTCATCACATTGTGATATTTTGGTCCTTGTGAGCAAAACATGTTCCATTACAGTGCACGATATGGTCTCTAAAGATGTGAGGTTTGTGCCAGAGGCACACACGATACGTATTAGAGATTAGATTTCAGTAGGTGTTACAGGAAATTACGCTCTTTATGGAAATGTCAGACCAGAGATTGATGTGAATATCATTAACTCATGTAGCTACAGTAAGACACACATGCAGACTCACTTACCGGTCTTTAGTTTTCCATTGTTTTCCATTTAAATGTAGACCTAGCTAAGCACAGATCCATATCAATTCAGCCTCCACACAGCAGTCAGCGCAGGTGGGAAATGTCTGTAGCAGTTTGGCTTGAAGAAGGGCTTTACCTGAACACACTGGGACTCTATCACACTCTTTTTTCGGGCTTGGTTCTCGACAGTGGTTCTTAAACTTGGGTGTACAGTAATAATGAAAAATACACACCCGCCCTTTGTTGCTGATTAGTTTAGGACATTGAATAAACTGAGTTTCCTTCAAAGAGAAATATATCTGAGAAAATGTAACAAAGCGGCATCTACCGTATAGTATATGTTCTGCTTAAGCTAAACAAAGAAGTGTGCATTATAAGCTGTATTGAATATTGGTGAGGGCAGTCAGTTATTATGCTATTAAATGTTTGTCTAAATCATTGTGTCCTTTATATAGCAGAACAAGACAATGCAATATGTGAATTTGTCATCATTACTGCACATCAAAGAATAGATAAGGGGTATATTGAGAGGTGTATTATTCATTTTGTTTCACTGAGCCCTGAAGCAGGGAAACGGCTTATACTTCTCTATTATGCTGACTCTGGTCAAAGTTTGGTGTCTTAAAATGTGGTAAACTTCAAAGGTAAATAACTATATGTCTACAAATTGTTTAAACAAAATGTATATCATACATATCATACCTTTCATGTAAATGAGAGCAAAATCAAAGTGATGCAGAGCGCAGTCACACCCCACACAACACAATGTGTGAGCACCCTACGGCTTTGAAGGGAGAGGCTTTTTTGTTTTAATCGAGTTCAAATATCAGCGCTGTTTCTCCAGCGTCCCTGACTCCACTTTTAATTAAGTGATTCCCCTGCTTGGGTTAGATAAGAATTAAATATATAAGCCATTCTTAATCCTTGACAGGACTGAGGTTGTGGCTGTGTACTGTACTGTCATCTTCTGAGAAGCAGCCCACCCACATCATCTCCCACGTATGCAGAAAGCACAGAAAGATGTACCAGAGGTGGAACACATTCACTGGCATACAGTGAAGTATATGCAAAAGATATCACAGACACTCACATTCACACAGTCATTTAACAGCTGTTCTCACGATGGATGCATAAAGGAGATGTTGGCTTGTTAGAACACCGTACAGTAGTACACAGTCCCCCACCGTGACAGACACACGCACACGCACACACACACACACACACACACACACACACACACACACACACACACACACACATAGCTGCAATAGATAAAGTAGATAGAAGTAGAAGTAAATTCACTACTTTATCCCAATCTCACATCCTATTTTCCTGAGGACTTTTTAAATGGACTGTCTTGTTCCATTTGGTTCTGTCCTTAGTCCGCCAAAGAGGAAAGATACAAAAATACTGATATTCTGTGCTGGACATTGTCCACAAACATAGGTTTGTTGTAAAAACAACAATGTCAGGTAAACGCTAGAGGTTAATTTATGCTTTTAGAGCTTTGGGTAAGATGTAAGATGTAAGATTTTGGAAACACAGACCTAATGATGATGATGATGATGATGATGATGTTAAAATAATTCAATCTTAACTCGAGTTTATTCCCCAAATGTTCTTAAAAACAAAGGTATGTATATTTTTAACTCTGATCTTTTTAATATACTTTTATCTTACTACATAAAAAAATAAAAATTAAAAAATTATAATAATCATATTTTGCACTTATCTATTTATCATTTCGGTATTCAGACCATTAGGCACTTTGTTTGATTAAATGATATATTGGCACGATTGTAGACACAAGATAAGATGCTGTAATGATTCTGATAGAATATTGGTTGCTTACAATTGCTGGTGTATGACCTGTCCAATTAATGACAAATGCACTATATGTAAGTCACTTTGGATAAAAGCGTCTGCCAAATGCTATAAATGTAAATATAAATGTAAATTACCAGCAGCGCTCAGTTGGTCAAGTTAGGCTCTTAAAGAGAAAATACTACTGCAGCTGGATAATTCCTTACTGTACAGCCCTAAATATTTTTAGTTGATAGCAAATATAATAAATTATGTTTAATTTTACTAAATAAACATAAATACATTTTAATAAATTCCTGAGTTAAACATGTAGCTATATACGTATTTACTTTAGCTATGATAATACCCACTCCAATCCATTAATTTGTGTTCCTTTTAAATGTGCACAAATTGTTTTGTTGTGTCTTACAGCCAGGCTACATCAAAGTGTAGCGGAATTCATATTTTTCCTGGCTAAACCTACTGCCCAAGTACGGCAAGTAATTTCCTCTTTTACCGGTAGCTTGATTTAAATTTAAACATTGACAGTTTTTTATCTATTTCATTGTAAGTGCACCTCGCGTAAAAAAATATAGAGTAGACTGTTCTATTTTTATGCTTCTCCACAGCTGCCGCTGCTCTCATACCTAGTATAGCCGGTTCCATTGATTATTATGGACGCGTAGTGTTGCAGCATACGTTTGATGTAGCATGGTAATGATCAACATTACTTGTTTTGGAGCCTCAAGTTGGATCTTGGAAAACACCTAAAAGTTTAATATGGCCCATCGACACTTATGTGTTTGAGTATCTCTGAGTTTTCCATTGCTGTGCTGGACTCCTTCCACATGGTGTGGAAAAACAGTGTGTGCATTTCATCATTGTCAGTCAGAACTGGCAACAGTGTCTCCCTGCAGCTTGTTCAGACTCCCTCTCTTCCCTGTGTGACTCAGTAAGAATGTGCTAAAGAAATCACAGTCTATAGACTACGTGAAGCAAATACAGAGACTTATTTGGAAATAACTTCGATATGTTAGAAGCCCATACCTGTAAACGTAAAAACATGTATTTAATTGTGGTTAGACAGGTGCACTGCATTTCATTACTGTGTTTTCAAGATTTTGGGGTTGGCCAGCAATGGGGGACTATTGCTCACCTTACTGTCCATGTAGGCTAACGTAGGTAGCCCACATGAGGCCCATTGTGCGTTATTTGAAAGCTACTGGTTTAGTAGTCTAGCCTACCTTATGCTGCTCAGACAGGCTGTCAAATACAAGTCAGCATTCTCGAGTTCAAATCAACATCCATGTCATCTGAGTCTTTATTTATTCCAATCCTCTTTCCAAAAGACAATATAAACCACATTTCCAAACAAGAAGACCAAATCCAGCAAGCTGTAGGCTAGAGAAACTATGGCAACAACATCATCGTGGCACGTCGGCAAAGGTCCAGCCATGCAAGGGTCATGCCAAAATGTTATTACCAGTCTGCCTTTTTACCAGTATGAATCTCCTCCTCATTATACTCATGAAAAAAATATTAAAAGAAACTTTTTTGATAAGTCAAATTTGGTTGGGTGATTAATATCACCTTGTTCTGTTGTGTGGCAAACTCAAAACACGAATGTATGTCTGCTTCATACGGTCTTTAAATAACACATCTATAAAGCACTAGATAAATGCTAAGCCGCTGTTTGGACCTTGTGTGTGATCTTGTAGGTCACTCACTATTAATACTGGCCTTATATAACATGCTGACGAGCTTATGTCTCTTGGTGTTTGTTTTTCAACGCACTGAATGACACACACAATGAAATGAGAGGCTTTGCTCTATCTTTATTTGTCTGACTTTAAATGTTAACTAGTCATAATCCCCTTCACTAGAATAAGCACCAGAATTAGTGCCAATACTGTGCCCATCACAACACTAGCAGCAGGTGATTGGCTCACATTCAGCCATACACAGCAACACCCTCATGGGGATAATTGTCCAAAAACAAGCACTAAATGCTGTTGGACTATGACAAAACCTTGATTTAGCTAAGGTATTGTATTATGCATAATATACACAGAAATATGGAAATATATTGCCTACAATTGGAGTTTTGTACAGTAAAATATATGTACATTAACATATATGCCATGATGATGAGCTATTGAGAACCCCTTGGTCTCCACCGTCAAAGCTGCCGTTCTCGCTGCAGAAGGCGACCAGCTTCTCGTGCGTCTCATTGGACAGTTTGAACACAAACCGTGCTTATTAATACTTTTCTGAATGACTATACAGAACTGTCTGGCATTCTCTTTGTGTCTCCATAAGAAATGTAAATAGATTAGCAATCCCGCCAAATGTAGTTTGTTTCTTTTCTGCTTTTGGTTTAGCACCAGCAACATTTTCCAAAACCATGCAGTTGCTATAGCAATGCAAGATCCTGTGTTTTGACCCAGCGGGTATGTTGGTCATAGCTCATTTTTGAGTATAATTTCCTGACTGCGACAGTGTTGCATTATCACTGCTAACACTTAGAGAGATTGCATTTGAGAATGTAAGTGCATCGGTTGTCTCGCCTCTTAATTTAGGGGTTTTAAATAAGTGCCCCTACCTACAGCTACTGTTGTTTTAAAAAGGGACCAGCTGAATCTAAATGAAGACGGTAACTTAGTGTTGTGTGGGTTTTTGTGTGTTACGGCAGTATTTATCATCAGATATTAGCATACTAGAGCCAGTGCATGTGCTAAAGCAGGGTCTGCGAATTAAAGTTCTTTCAGTTAATCTTTATTTATGTGTTTCCATGCGTTACTGCTGTATTTGTACCTGTCACTTTTTTGTAATTGTTGTTGGCCTTATGAGCAGAGTCCTATTTCCAAAATGTTCTTTCTCTCTAGCACACGCACACACGAACAACTAAAAGTGTTTAGTCTTCATTAACAATCCTGACAATCCCAGGAGGCCGCACACACCCACGCACATGCACACACACGCACACGCACACGCACACACACACACACACGTGCGCACTCATACACACACAGATCTGATTGTGCTTTTTATCACTCGGGTGAGCAAAATGAGCACATTGAGCAAAAACGTGTCAGAATCCATCCATTAGTGACGTACATATCTCTGTGTTGATTCAATTGCTTCAGTTTTAATGCCGTGTTCATGGGAGGTCAGGATGTGTGTGTGTGTGTGTGTGTGTGTGTGTGAGTCGGGGGGGCTGCCCTGCCTTTCCTGTTGTATGAAGGGGAGTGACAGGCCCTGCACTTCACCTCCCAGCAATTCTGGCTGCTATTTTCCAGCATGGCGGTTTCCTGTCTCTTCACACACCCTCCCCCACCCTTTTCTAAAGCTTCTCTCTCTCTCTCTCTCTCTCTCTCTCTCTCTCTCTCTCTCTAATCATTTATAAATCTTTAGTCAGTTTGTAAGTGTATTATTCAAAGACGGATGCCCTATACATACAGTATTTAAGAGAATATGTTATTATGAAAATGTGCAATTCAGTTTGTGTCATGGTGACATCTTATTTTTGGGTGGAATGACTTGATTTACTTTCTGTGGTGCAGCTTGTAAGGTGATGTTATACAGTAGATCAATGTGTTAAGATTCAAAATGTCTCTCACACTCAGGTTTCAGACTTTTTCTATACCTCACTGTCTTTATTTAGCTCATAGTTTACCACTTTCTCTCTCTTTCACCTCTTATTTATGGCAGAATCTGCCAGTTTAGGGGAACTCTGCTTTGAGTTAACTAGCTTGGTTAGTTGGCTGAAATAGCTTTGCTCCTTTTGGTCAGTTTAACTCTTTCTAACATTGTGTGCTATTGTATGTTGTAGGCTGACAGACACACATGGACACATAAACACGCATAAAACATGTCAATTCTCAATTCTGCATATGGCCCATGTCTCCCAGGCAAAATACAGAAAACACATGAATATTTCAACCATTCATTAGTTGTGTCTGTGATCAGTAATCATATTGTTTATGTAGGTACATTGCAAGCACCAGTAGGTTCTTAATAAGTATTATTGTGCTGTAAAATTGTAATATGGGGTCAAGTTGACACTGCAACTTGTCTGAGAGAGGGCACCTGCTGTACCTTCAAGACTGTTCTTCTTCTATATACGTTTTGTTTTTCTACCAACGTAATGCATGGTCAGTAAACCGGTGGGGTCGAGGTTCAAATCAGGGTTGCCAAGTGTGCTTCATAAATGTTGAAAAGTTCGCTTTTTTGCAGGGATGCGTGGCGACAGTTTCTGCCAGCGGTTTATAACTGTAATGGTGCAAAACTACAAGTAGCAAGTTGTGAGCCCCAGACTGCTGTGGTATCAGTTCAAAACCAGGGTTATTGTGTTAGATGGGTGTGTTGTTGTTTTCCACCAGAATGCCTCAATAAAAAGTGTAATTTAGTTGAGCATTGTCAGAGGGTAAGGTTTCGGGCACAGGGGTGCCGGATGTCTCACTACCTTGATCTTTATTTCTCCCATCTCCTTTGATTACATTTCGCTGTGCACCGGAGACATGAATCCACGTACCCAGTGAACCTGTTTTGTCTGCTTGCCGTCAACAAATAAGGCAGCTGGAGGCTTTCAGGGGGTTGGCTAGAACTCTCCATCGACTGATGTCGTTCCGACTCTTTAGTGTTCTATAGTACACCACAGTAATGCGATGCAAAGTCCCAAGTTATGGTGCACACACACACGCGCCTGTACACAACACAGATGTCTCCAGAAATTCCTATGCTACATGCCACTGTACATGCTCTCATGAGGGGGAACAATATGTTCTCATTATGAACGAAAGTCAAGATTGAAAAACTTTATGAAGGTTTTTGAGGACACAAAGTGAACGTCATCAAATTTAGAAGTGGCAGCTGTGTTGGCCAGTGGTACTTTGAAAAAGCGTTTTTGAGAGAGAGAGAGAGATTTTTGTTTTGGATGATATCCTGTATGTTGACAATAATAAATGTATAAAATGGCCTATGGCCCTGTGCTATAAAATCCTATATTTACAATAGTGAACACAAAAAGCATGCACTTTGTAATGGAAGTGTTTACTTTGAACAAAGATTGTGAGCATGAATCTGGAAGATCTCATCTATAGCAAATGTCCTTTTGTAAGCATAGAATTGATGCATAACATATGTTTTCTATATTTTAGAACGTTCTTACATTTAAGAATGTTTGTCCAGGTTGTCTGTATAGTCATTTCCTTTTACATCGTAAAGTAATACATTTGTCTATTTGCCTGTACACAGCCTCATTAGGACATGTTTGTCAGGGTCACATTGCCAAATGGGCTTATTTGTTGTTGTTAGTGCCACTGCATTGTTTCATTTGATATGGATTACCAATAACAAGATGCTGAGACATTATATATATTAATACAAATGTGGATTTTCTTTCATCTTGCAACATACTGCATTTTCTAAATATAAATGTATAGATACATCTGCATACACAAATAAAACAACATAAATCCTCTTGTGTGTATTAATGAATAGATGTGTGGCTCATTGCATTTATCATAGGAGCAATATGCCAAAGGCCTTTGAAACAAGCCCATTTCATTACACATAAGGCAGACTGGATGATTCATTATGTCTAGTTATAAGAGACCTTACAACCATTTGTGTGTTGGTTATTGAGGGCAATTTCAGCTCCTACTTAGCACAACAGCTCATGCTTCTTGTTAAAGGAAAATGGAGGATCGGAAGGAATGTGCTTGTGTTTGCCCAATTCCATATTTCTGCCATTGGTCATTTATAGGGCATCGTGTACGGCTAGCTACACAAGCATAATGCAGGTTATCTTTAAATATTAGATTAGGTTTGTCAGCGTGTTGGCCTAAATACTGAACTGGATGAATGACAAGTGGTTGCCTGCAGGGAATGGAGCTCTTTCCTCCTTCCCGGGCATGTTCCACACACCCAGTGCACCCTGGCTTCACATCAAACTTTTAATTTATTATTTTCTTTCTGTGTGTGGGAGGTTATTTAACTTGGGTCTGCTTGAATTGTTATCGGGTATTGTTTGAATGTTATTCAATGTCGGCTGAGAGCTTGTGATTCATACACTTTGTTATTAAACGGCAAATGCATGGTTGTGTTTTTTCAACGTTGCCTGCTTCCTTTTCTCACTAGTCTGATAGTTATTTCTCCCTTCTGTTTTTTTATTCACTCCATTTATAGGCAAGTGCTTTATTTAGTTTCCGTGCTTACTCATTGACTCTTCATATTCTTGAAAAGGCTTTTCTAGGGCTGATTGTTCGGGTATTCTTTAGTTGGGTATGTATTCGATCGATTTGATCCTTACTGTCTCCATATAAACCCACATGTTGCAATGTAGTTGCCTGCACTGTGTCATCAACACAACTGATTGCAATTGGCTCTGTTTGTAAGAAGATAGGGAGGTTATTCATTCAACACACACTCTTATTGGCTAAGACAGGAGGAATCAAATATTATTTCTGTTATACTTCTCAATTATAGTTGAGTGTTTTTAATGTTTTTTTTTAGAAGGAATATTCGAATACTCGTTTGGAAATACCATCAAGTATTTGAAACCTGTAAAATGGAATTCGGGACAGCTGTTACTCAGTCTGATACCATGGTTTGTGCCTCCCTCACACAGATCTTTCTAACCTGCCCAAAGCCTGTGGTTTTCTTACAAAAATTACGCTAATGAGGATTTAATGGTTTTGCTATGGCTTTGCTAGCCAACTGTCTGTGGCTGAATAGGTTAAGATGTTGCGTAAAGGTGGATTCATCTTTGCTGTATGGCATTTAAACCCCATCTTCTATCTTTTATTACAAGAAGGTTTGAGTGGTTTCAAAGTTATTTTCGTCCACCATGCACACATTAGGTCTTGCAGAGCAAGCCTTTATTTGCCATTGGGTCGGTTTCACAGACATGGATTTTTCCTAGTTCAAGACTAAAAGAAAAATTAAATGAAGATCTCCATTAAAAAAGTTCTTAGTCTAGGACTAGGTTTAATCCACGTTTGTGAAACCGGCCCTAAGTGCACTAAAGGATAGAGCTCATACTTAGAAACACACACACACACAAATTAGCAACAACACCACACTTTTTGAGTAGCTAATGTGACATTATCCTAATTTGTGCTGTCCTATGCTCATCTCATCCGTCTTGTTATGACAAAATGAGTGTTGTTCTGTGAATTAGTCATATTTAGAAAGAATAACGCTGGGCTTAATAGAGCATAATTTACCCATTAACTTTAGAGACTCATTTGTTCCCCAGAATACACTATGAGCTCTCAGGCATCAAAGGAGAGTGACTCTTGTGATTCTTAACTCTGTAGTATCCCAAATCAATTTGCACCATTGTTCACACAAATTCTGTCTAGAATGTCATTCGGATGAGGGGCCAGTACTTTATCTCTCCAAAAGCTGTTTGCTGTCATCTTGTCTTTGATTCAAGCTTGAGGTTTACAGTGCCTGTCGCCGTGACTTAAGGTTTCTTTCATGGCCTACAAGGTGTTGTGTAGCTCTGATAGTTGTCTGCCCTTAATCCTCTCTCACAGGAGGATGTGCATGGAGCGTTTGTTCAGTAGTGGCATCACTGCCTTCTTTCCCGCTCTACCGGATACTTTCCAAATATAGTTCCTTTTGCCAAGCGACCCTTTATTTCTTTTTCTTGAGAGATGATTTCGGCTCTCCGTGTGGTCAACATAAAGGCTTATGATGCCTGAGTGCCAAGGATAGGACTGTGTTAATCATACTCGTACCTTTTCCAAATGCATTGGCATGCACATTGCAGCAGCAGATGTCTTCTAGCAGCATCTGTTGTAGGTGTTCACGGTGATGGCTGACGCAATGCGGATGCACGGAACGCTAATTTTAAAATAACTTATTACTTATATTGTGGTGCACCGTAAACTACTGTATGGTGTTGCATTACCTGCTACTTATATTCGGTGTTTACCAACAGATCAACTGTTTAAGTGTTTCTTGTTAAAGATCTACCCTTTTTCCATCTAATGTCTCCCCCCATTTTCCTGTTTGTTCCAGGATATTCTATGTGTCTCATGACTCCCAGGACCTGAAGATCTTCAGCTACATTGCAAGAGACGGACAGAGCAACATCTTCCGCTGCAATGTGTTCAAGTCCAAAAAAAAGGTAATGCCGGGTTCAGACTACACGACATTCAAAGTGGTTAGATGGATGTGCAGCACACACTACACGACTGCCTCTCTTGCCATCGGGTGTCTTGACGTCGTCGTGTGATTCACACTACGTGACAGGGGTCACACACTACAAGATGTTTTACCCGACCAAGTCAAACTGGAGCTTGGAGATTGTTTCACGAGTACATATAGGCATGGGCATATCTCACAAACAATACGTAATATAGGTCTATCCCTCCGTAGTAGCGTTTGCACCTCTACTACATTTCTCAACAGATTATTTCAATCACTATTTCCCATTACTGATGTGGTTAGAATGGTTTAAAGTAATTTGAATCAAATATGAAGCATTATCGACAAGGGATACGGGTTTCAGAGATAATTTAATTATTCCAGTATCTTTGCTTGTTTCTTTAAGCAGTTCAAATTATTACAAAGGCCTTTTCTCCCATGCTTTCATTTCGTCCTTGTGTTGCGCTCTCATTGGCTGTTTGTCGTCGCTGTCATTACCAGTCACAACACCGTTCATATTACAGGAGTTGAACTCGCCGACAGGTCCAGCAATTTAACCTGCTTAATATCCAGTCGGGCCTTGCAACTTAAATTCTGCTAAAACATTATAATACACAGAGATGTGTTTCATGCCAGATGCTAGTTAGTCACAAGTCCATCTGTCTGTCTATCAAAATAGTTTGAACAGGGCAGGCCTATTAAAAAAAATATTTGATTGGATGGATGCACCACCTGGTCGTTTTCGCTGTTGGCACATTTGAACCACACCACACACCTTAACCACGCCCCTATGGCTATCAATACGATGCTGATTGGTCAATTCAGTTGTTACTCTGAGACATTTGCAATTGTTTCTAGGCTCTCCAGACTGACTCTGGCGGAGAAGCTAAACTAAAGTTACACAGACCATATTCACAATAAATAATATGACCATATTAACAATGCTCCATTGGGAAGTGTTCACGGTCATATACTTCTACTTGGCGTAGACCTCTGGTTAATTTTGAAATGATTGGACAGTGCTGAACCATTTGGCGTTTCTACAATTGTTTTTATCGCCTTATCTACAGTAGCTCTACCACCATTTAGAAACACGCTTGACTTCAACATCATCTCACTAACCCACGCTGATTTGGACACCAGCAGGGTGTGTGTTTGTGCCGCCAGAACGCTAATACAAACTGTAATCTCACTATGAATTAATCTGAGAGTAATAGTTGGGCGGAGCCAGGCTATAGTTTTGATGCATCTCTAACGTGTCTTCTCTAATTAATTAGTAATTTACCTGGACAGTGTAACTAGGCTGCCTGTAGCCTATCTGCAATGTATTCAACAACCTTTCAGAGTACCACTGAAATTAAGTTAAACACACATCTCAGAACTTCAAACACTTTTCTGCAGGCATTGATTTGAATGGTACAGCATTACTAAAGTGTCATAAGGCCCAGTCTGTCCTGTATGTCACAGAAATTACCACTGTTATAATAACACATTAGCCTTGTGTGTGTTGATGTGTCTAGTCTCGGTTAAGCGAACTGACCTAACAAATAATGAGATCATTATCTCTTGGGTCACGTTTTATCTAGAAGGGTTAGTACAATCACTGTCAAGTCAAGTGGTGGTTGATATTCCAAAATAGCAGAATATGTGCCGTGCCTAAAGCATGTCCATAATGAGACTTTTTCCACTTGGTTTAAAATTGCTTGATTAGAACCGTGAAAGGCATAATGAAACATGTCTATTATTATTATGTAATATCATTAAGAGAGCCTGTTTGGAAACACTCCAGTTAACTTCACAGTGGGAAGAATCTCAAGATTACAATATCTAACCAATTAAACATTTTTATCTATCGTGAATAATGCATGGAAAGAGTAGAGTTAACAATCTTTTGTGATACGGAATGAGTCATTTAATTTTTAGCTGTTATGTGTCAATTCATGTTCAATTAACCATATTTAGTCTTTCATATTCTGTATATTGAATCTACACACTAAATGCATTTATGTAAGGACTTTCTGTGGGGAGCCACGTAAAGTGCATTGAATCGTGATATTGAAGGAATATGTAATAAACAAAACAATTAAATACCTGCTTTACAATGGGCCGGAACTACATAACAATAATACAGTGCATGTAGTGGCTGTAACTTGTTTACGTGTTTGAAGGGGCCGTTGCTTGAGATTTCTAGGGAAGACGAGGCACGATTGCGTGGTAATGAGTTCTGTCCAGCTCTCATTACCTCCGCCAGACAGACAGACAGACATACAGACATACAGAGGTGGCTACACAGACAGACAAACAGACAGGTGGCTAGACAGACAGGCAGATAGACATACAGACCACTAGGTGGCTACGAGACAGACATACAGACAGACAGACATACAGACATACAGAGGTGGCTACACAGACAGACAGACAGACAGGTGGCTAGACAGACAGGCAGATAGGCATACAGACACATAGGTGGCTACACAGACAGACAGGCAGGCAGGCAGATAGACATACAGACCACTAGGTGGCTACGCAGACAGACAGACAGACAGGTGGCTAGACAGACAGGCAGATAGGCATACAGACCACTAGGTGGCTACACAGACAGACAGGCAGGCAGTAACACACAAATGGATACAAAGTCAGGGACACATTTTTACACTCCCATGCAGCACAGGCACGCACACACACACACACACACAGACACACGCACACACACACACACACACAGACACGCACACGCGCACACGCACACACGCACACAGACACACGCACACAGACACATGCACACGCACACGCACACACGCACACACGCACACAGCATAGAAAGTGAAGCACACGGATACTATGGAGTGACTTCGGCCCTGAGGCTATTAAGTTAGAGAACACTTTGTGTGTGTGTGAGGGGGAGGAGAAGGGGGAAGGAGGGAGAGAGAGAGAGAGACAAGGTGTACATGTAGCACTGTCTAGAGATAAATATATATCTGGAGGTGTGTATGTTGTGTCATGCATACCTATGTGTCTGCATCTGTGTGTGTGTATTCATACAGTATATTCTTAGTGCTCAGTGGACCATGTCAGGGCCATGTCTTTGGGGCATAGAGAGGCAGCATGTTGGCCTGCATCCTATCTAAACACGCCCCTCTGATCGCTGCTGTCAAGTAAACCTGGGAAATCGCAACACTCAATATGCAGGACACTAGCCTGACGAGAGAGAGAGAGAGAGAGAGAGAGAGAGAGAGAGAGAGAGAGAGAGAGAGAGAGAGAGAGAGAGAGAGA
>JAODOY010061103.1:0-10472 GCA_025399855.1 Forbesichthys papilliferus
TGTGTGTGTGTGTGTGTGAGAGAGAGAGAGAGAGAGAGAGAGAGAGAGAGAGAGAGAGAGAGAGAGAGAGAGAGAACCAATCATCCCATCATCCCATAGGCCTATGCCAACAATTACATGCATGCAGTTTCGACAATTCCCACACCGCGATCTTTAAAACAACCCACTACACGCCACTGTCATACCACCACCCGTATAGGTCAACCATCACTTAAGCCAAAGAAACAAAATAGCTCGCTGCCAATATCCTGTCCCAAAACAAAACCCTCCCTGCCGTAGCACCCCCCTCCCACCCCCTCACCTATACGAGGTCTGCTTCCTAAACGCCAGTCCTCGGAGCTTCTCTTCGAGCGCATCGTGGTCCATGTCTGGCAGACTGCTGAACGTATCACTGCAGCCCATCGCGTCCTCTGAGCCTGCCCCGGATTCGGACTCACCCCCGTCGGCTCCCAGAGATGCCAGGCGGCCGCTGTAGCTTCCTTCCCGCGGACTGCGGTCCTTCGCCAGGGGGTCCATGCTTGGCTATCCCCCTCGCTTGGACCCCCTCTTCCCAACTCGTCGTAGAAGGACACCGACTCGATAAAAGAGAGCGATCGTTCAGCAGCCAAAACGGCCGTACCGTAGCGGCGTGATCGTGACTTCTGGTGTCTTTCTGCGTGTTGTTGTGACACCGGACACGCGTAGATCCGCCCAGAACTATTCCTACCGACCGACCGACCGACCGACCTCGCACGTCTGACGCGACTGGAAATGGTAGCAGCACTGCAAGGGATCCGGCGGGGCGGCGACAAATAGACTTTGGGTGCGAGAGATCAGCTAGCATCCATCCCTCTCTCTCTCTCTATCTCCCTCTCTGCCTCTCTCTCTTTTTCTGTCAGAGTGTGGCATTGTGGGATATTCCTCGCTGCAGCATCATCAGTCAAAAAGTAGGGCAGAGTGTGAGCGCACGCACAAACGCGCACACACGCGATTGACCGAAATGTGACAGATGTGATTCTTTGAGTCATTGTATATACTGGAAGCATAATTCTATTGTAAACAAATTCATAATACTATGCTTGGCTATAATAATTGCTAAGCTATTTATTTAACACATCAGTATATTTATAGCCATAATTCATTTTCAGTAATTTAATTTGAAGTTAAGTCAAAAACTCCAAATCATTTGACACAGAACAGCGGTGATCGTTCATGATACACTGGGACATTGTTTTTTGTTGCTGACACCGACATTCCTACAGCCAAGTAAAATGTCTTATTCACCAATGGCAATCAAGCCATTTATCATATAGATTTTATTTTATCACATGCTCAACACTGACTGGGATCACATTGCGCTTTGTGTATGGCTAATGATATTTGAATAGACATTTGAATGATAATCAGATAATCTGTTGTCAAAGTGGAGACTGAATTCCTCTGGCAAAATAATCTGTTGATCTGACGTTTATTTTCTGTCAGATCAAACATACTCAATGCTTTCAAAATAACATTTGAGACTACATGTTTCATGGATTGATTGTCCTAAGGCTCATGTTAGACATTCCAGAACCAACTGCAGACTCAAACCAAGACGATCAGACTAAACACTCACTGATTTGAGATCAATTGGAAATGTCCAAAATAGTGTTAGTAAATAAATGATACTGTACTATTGTACATTAAAAAGCCCTTAAGAAATGGAAATAGTTCAATATCTATCGCTAATAAGCATTACATTGCTTTTCTGTTATATAAGTCTTGATTTGATACCGAACAGAAATGAGGAATTGTACATTTGTCAACATAACTTTGACAATTATGCATAAACTAGACATTGCAACATTTTTAGACGTCTGCTTTATTAACAACTCCTATTTACAAAAATATATATATTTTTTTTTTATAAGATTTTTGGTGAATGCTGAAAGATACACGACTGTTTTAAGACAAAGTAAACACCCGAAAGGGTGTGAAGAAGACTGCTGTGCAAGAATGGGTCTTTCCACAACACCACACACACAATACTACACAGCAAGTTTTAGTAATGGCCAATCATGTAGTGATTCATCATACAATGATCATTCTAGAGGCTTTAAAATATCACACATTGAAAAGAATGCAATGTAACATTAATAGGGCAGTATTGGCATATTCCTATACAATATTTCTGAGTTGTGTATGTGGAATCCAACATTGATCCAAAGTCCAACTCATCAATAAGAAAGCTCAATGTTGGACTTCACCTGCTCAATAAGTGGAGGGCAAACACACAATATGTACAATTGTCTGGAACCCCCCCCCCCCCCTCTCTATATAGGATATTAAGGCCTGGCTTGCATAGAGCAACAATCACAAACTATATTCTGTCTCATTAGGGAAACTATAAATGGCTCAAGTACTGTAACTAACACACACACACACACACACACACTTTTACTTAAAAGGCATTGGTTAATTTACTCTATTTGGAGATTCTGAGAGTTTGGCTTTTAATTTTGCTGTATGCAGAAGTTGGCAGTGCTGTGTCAAACAGTTTCATTCTGGCTAATTTCGTTTTCCATCAACAAACATCACAACTACCTGTATATGGTAAATCACACTGGCTATCACATCGGGACAGAAACATGAATGTCCCCAACATTTTCAGATGTTTCTACATGAAAAGACCAGGACATTATGCAAGAACGTGTGTGTGGTCACTGCAAACAAGGAAAGTACTCGATGTGCAACACGAAGAACATAGAAAAGTTGACCAAAATATAAAAAGAATACGTGAAACACAATGAAACTATAAAGAAATAAAAGTACACATTAATGGAATGGAATAAAAGTGTTACTTAAAAAAAGTAATACTACACCAATAAACAAAAAAGAAAGAAATTAAAAGTTCTATAAATACAGGAATCCTCTTATCAGTGTCCTGGGGAAAATAACTCCCATTTCCAATTTCAAATCAAAACTAAATCCAAACCGAATCAAAACTAAATGCCACCGAACTTAACTCACCAAATTCATGTTTGAAATCGATTTGCAAGTTAATGTATGATTCCACCACAGTATCTGAAGTGGGTCAATTTGGAGAACTAAATAAGCACAATTTACACAAGTACGTTTGACCTATACGCTGGAAACTATTCAGTGCAATGTCATTTAAAAATATGAAGCAGCCAGTGCCTCAATATATTAATTTGGCTTACAGTGATAATATCTTACTAAGTCGTACCCCCCTCCCCCCACAACCCACCCAAATCCTCATTTACTATACATCTTTCCTCAGGACACTGATGCTGTCAGAGGAAAAGTCAAAGGGTCACAGGGTCACAGGGTTAGGGCTTTCGTGGGCGGGGCTTGGGGATGTCAGCCTCATGACGTTTCGTTGACCGTTTGCTCCAATGCTATGACTTTACTTCTGCTCTCGTTCGTCCTGTGCGCGCGAGAGACAGAGAGAGAGTGTAAGCATGTCATTAATACCTCATAAATTGTCTCGACTTTATTTTTTTAATTTCCAAAATAAGAGTGCTGTCTAACACACTGAGCGTGCGATGGTGTTACCTGTGCAGGTCCAGCATGTGGTTGTCTGCTGCCTGTGTGTCGTTGCTGCTATTTCTGGAGGGCGGGCGAGCGTCCGCCTTGACAGGCTCCGCCCCGAGCTTCTGCTGCTCAGAGCGACGCCACGCTGCCATGACGACGGCTGGTGCATCTTCCCATTGGTCGGGGTACTCTCCGCCCAGACCGAGCAGGTGTGGCTGCTCCTCCTCGTAGATGGACAACAGATTTCTGGACTTAACTGAGAGAAGACAGACAGACAGACAGACACAGACAGACAGACAGACATATTTTAACGTTACTGTGCTCCTTGGAATGGAATGAGCTACAAACATCTGATGATCCTGTGACTCTAAATGAATTCAAGTTAAACGTCTAATCTGACAGATAATAAGATGGGTTGCAGTTAGGCCTGTCATGATACCTATTTTTGTTGGCCGATATATTGTCCCAGAAATAATTGCGTTATATTATTGTCACTATGTTGTTCCGCTATAGTCATGTGACATCAATTGTTCGTTAAACCAAATTCATTGCTTGGATAAGTATTAAAAATAAACGGCATTTTTCCACATGTATTCTTCTAAACGAAGTTAGCTGGAATTTTGTAGTCGTCAGGAAAAACACCTGTTAAAACCTCGAGGAACACCTCTTTTACCGGTCGCTGTCTGCTGTGTGACGAGAGCAGGGCAGCAGCACAACATGGCTAACTTTCTTATACCAGCAACACGCGCTAAGTACAACAGACAAAATGATTGACGTCTGAAAACTTCAGGTCATGCACGGTATGTCAATATAGTTAAGTATCGTGACAGGCCTAGATGCTGTAAATGTTTTCAATGTTTTTAACACTGAATTATAATCAAAAGAACAGTAGATATTTGTTTCATGTTGCAATTTTATGTTCTTGTAGCTTTTACGTACGGTAATGCTATTTTTGGCCAGGTCCCTCTTGAAAAAGAGATTATCAATCTCAATGAGACACTACTGGTTAAATAAAAAGGTAAATAAAAATGACTCCATTATGAAAAAATCTAATCTGCAATTAAAAAAACCAACATATAAAACATACCAGACGTACGATCATCCCTTAGGAGTATACCGTAATAATGGTTTTAAATACACTGCACTTAAATACAGTGGCATACACACTGCAGTCTCACACACACACACAGTCTACCACACACTTAATCTAGTATTAACATGTAGTTTGCTAGCCCAGTAATGCATTGTCCTGTTGGTAAATAGGCACTTGTGTGTGCGTGTGGGTTGAGAATGACTAGACCAGAGTTCATCAAAAGGTCAATTCTTCAAATGGGATGAATTTGCTCATTTCGATAATTATTATACCAGAGCCCTTACTGTACAATAAGCAAGCGTGTGTGTGTGTGTGCGTGCGTGTGTGCGTGCGTGCGTTTGTAAGGAGGAGGCAGAGAAGGGGATCGAGCTGGGGGTCACCCATCCTAATCAGCATCTGTTGCCATTATTCAGGGCCTGGAGGCGGCCTATGGTCACTGATAGGGCCATGACAGGCCAGCGTGGCTTTTTAGGCACTGGCTAATTGATGAGGCTCCTTCCACATCAGTGTCCAGACACCAGGATACAGGTGCTTGGCCTGAGGAACACTTTGATCCGTGTGTGTGTGTGTGTGTGTGTGTGTGTGTGTGGATGTACCTGTTGTTATGTAGGAGTCTTTGTCAGCTGCTTGCTTGGCAGAGAGGCCGGTCTCTGTGATGGAGGAACTAGGACTCATGCTACTGGGGTAGAAGTTACCCAGAAACACCGCAAAACACAAGACCACCACCTGTAGAAAGAGAGGGAGAAGATATAAAGGCAGACAGGGAAGATACACAGAGGAAGACCGACCACGCAACAGGTGTGTACACACACACACACACACACACACACACACACACACACATTAACTATACATCAAAACAAATGCTAAGCTACTTTAAAACGGAAGTGTTTGTGTAAAAGTCAATACATTTATGAATATTTCATGGCTGGCATCTCTCATTAAGAGCACAAGCACGCGCGCACACACACACACACACCGGGTAGTACCATTAGGCATGAGGAGGTCTGCGTGCCAGCGGCCCTGCAGGACCGGGAGACTTTGCCAGCCACCATCGCCTGCAGAGACTGCAGCTGCTGTAGCAGAGACCTGGGAAGGAACATGGTGAAGAGAGAGAGAGAGAGAGAGAGAGAGAGAGAGAGAGAGAGAGAGAGAGAGAGAGAGAGAGAGAGAGAGAGAGAGAGACACACAGAGGTTATGCAAATAACAATAAAATACACATTTAATAAATGAACAGCTTTGTCAAATCCATTTATCGAGATGTTTCAACAGGTACAGGCACAACTGGTTCATTTAACCCAAAAACGATGGTGACAATCCCGTGTTCATCTATGTAGGTCTACAATGAGAACAAGCAAAACAGTCCATTTCAGGCTCTGCGTTTGAACCAGAGCATTGAATATTAACGATAGCCTCATTAGCATACACGCCACACAGCACTGAATGGAAAAATGACTCTTGCAGTTTTGGATATATCTGTCTTCACCACTTCCTCCTTCCCTCCAGTCATTCCCAGAATCATGTCTAGAATTGTATAATTAAAATATTAAACATATCTTGTCTGTTGACGCACCGTGTTTCAACCAAGGTCGGTTAAAACGTTCCATTTCAAACAAGGTCGGCTGAAACTTTCCACCTTTGCAAGGGTGTAATTATAACCAGGTTGAGATTAAATGTAAAACTGCTACTGTGTGAGTTTCATGTGTCACTCTTACTTGTTGGTGCATTCTAGATTCTCCACTTTCCTGCGCAGCTCATTGTTTTCATTGGAGCAGTTCTCCACCCTGTGGTCAAACAGTGGTATTGCAAGGTTTAGTTCCATAAGTTATGTATTTCACTGCATGCATACTATGAGATCCTACTTGCTCTTGCTTCCAAGTAGGCTGAAGCACACATACTTCTTCTCCAGAGCATCCATGTACTCCTTCTTCTTCCTGCGACTCTCCTGGGCCGAGATCTGAGACAGAAAGGACATTAAGGGACATTTTAGAGAGGACGCGTTCGTGTAAGGGAAACCACAGAGCTACTCCAGTGCACCATCAAAACAGGCAGGCAGCAAGACAGCCACTCCAGCAGGAGCCAGATTGCGTGCGCACCTTGTTTTTAATCTTCCTGCGGATCTTCTTCAGGGCTTTCTCCTCCGCCTTGGTGAGGGGCAGCTTGGTGGGAACGGGGTAACCCTCGGCAACCAGTGTGCGCCGCTCCTCCTCCGTCAGCATCAGCGGGCCCGACCCCTGGAGCTTCTACAGTGACGGTACGGTTCATTTTAACAATACAATAGACACACACCAGCAATAAAGCAGTAATAGAAATATGTGGATACAACAGGTAGTCAACAGGGAGAATACATTGTATTGAATTGTGTTACAAAGTACACATGTGATGTGTGTTTGTTGTGAAACTATAAAGCAATATTTAGTTTTGTGTCTAACCGCTCAGTGAACTACAGCTTTCACCAAAACAGCGCTTTCTTGGGTTTGAGGATTGTGGCGTGAAAATGTCCCGACACAAACTGAGACCTTCTTGACTCAAAGAATTTTATTTTAAACTGCACAAACATCATATGTGTGCTTGGTTTCACAAAGCCAACGGGATCTAAACAAATGTGTTATTCTCTCCGTTGACTACCAAATATATTTTTTCTGACGCGGAACTGACGTTGGCTCTCTATAGTAGGAAGCCATGTTACAAAGGGAACATCTGGTTTAGCCGGCCCCACCCCCGTACTCACGTGTGCAGCTGTGAGCAGCGGCGAGTTGGACAGCGAGGAGGAGGCGGGGCCGCGGGTTGTTGTCGCTGCCCCCTTCAGGCTGGCCTGGGAGGTGGGCGCGGCGGGGCTGTCGGGAAGAGGGGAGGGGCAGGAGAGACCCGGGGGCGCGTGCACGGGGCTCTGGCTGCCCTCGGAGTCACTGCCGTGGGAACTGGGCGGGGTGGGGGGCATCTGGAGGGCCTCCAGGCCTAATGGACATACAAGGGGAGATGGGGGGGGGCTGGGTTACACATGGGGTAACAACAACAACAACAACAACAACAACAACACACGTGGTAAATAGACTGCATTTACCAAGGACCTGTACAGTATTGCCTCATTCACCCACTCACACACACACACATTGTGATTGCTGCCATGCAAGGTGCGACCAACCGCCGGGAGCAGTTGGGGTTAGGTGTCTTGCTCAGGGACACCAACACTTGGTGAGGGAGTTAGTGGGGTTCAAACCAGCAATTTATGGATCATCTGCCCCCCGCTCGTAACACCTTTCATACAGGAGTTGCAGCTCAAAGTGCATTACAGTGAAGCGATTACAAGTGCTTCATGAAGATATTGGAAAAATAAAGATGAAAGTCACATACAACTCATAATGTTCCCTGGAGGCAGATCTCCCGTTTCCCTTTAATATATTTGTGCTCTACTCTGTATTTTTAATGATTATTTTTAGTTTTTAACTTCTATATAGTTTTGCTACTGAAATGCCCCTATTTCCCCACTGGAGACCAATAAAGTTATATTCTATTCCACTAATAATATAGTGTACATAACAGAACAATTAAGCCTATGTGCAATGTGAACATGGTGTAATAGCCATGAGCAGCCAGCAGGGGTCCTCAACACAACAGAAAACACCAACAAACTCTTCCATCCAACATGGAGGAGAGCAACCTCTGCAGCAGTTTAGTGCAGGAACAGAGAAATAGACTGGCGCACACACACAAACTCACATACACAATAAATTAACGTGGAATTTGGATGTGAAAGTCTCCAGTAACACTTTAACTGTAACTGACCTTTGGGTGAGAGGTTGAGGAACTGGTCGACTTCATGGGGTTCCAGTTTAATCTGAGGAAGGACGTTCTCCTGCTTAATCTGAAGAAATGTGCGTACGCACGCACACACGCACACACACACACACACAGACACACAAGAGATTCAGAGAAGAGAAAATGTTACAGTGGAGTTAAAAGATTGTGAAGTTACACACAACCGATCACACAAATATAACTATAGACTAGCATCAAACATACACTAGATTTGTACGGTGTGTGCATGTTATGTGAGTATTATATACGTTATATAGTTTAAAACATAAAGTGTGTGCGCTAACCTGTGTGGGTCTTAACTTGACCGCTTTACCCTGGTTCAGGCTGCTAACATTAGCATGCTATATAAGTGTATATAAGTGTGTGAACTATAACATGCTAACATTAGCATGCTATATAAGTGGATATAAGTGTGTGCGCTATAACATGCTAACATTAGCATGCTATATAAGTGTATACAAGTGTGTGAACTATAACATGCTAATGTTAGCATGCTATATAAGTGTGTGAACTATAACATGCTAATATTAGCAATCTATATAAGTGTATACAAGTGTGTGAACTATAACATGCTAACGTTAGCATGCTATACAAGTGTGTGAACTATAACATGCTAACGTTAGCATGCTATATAAGTGTATACAAGTGTGTGAACTATAACATGCTAGGCTGTTAGGGTCTTACCTTGACGGCTTTGCCCTGGTTCGGGCTGCTAGTGGAGGCGTGGGCTGAGGCGGGTGCAGGGGCCACAGCGGGGACCTCGACAGCAGGGGACGCCACAGCCGGGGCCATGGGGAGGGAGAGCGGGGGCAGAAGAGAGGGAGACTCACACAGGAGCCCCTCAATGGAGTCTTCCTGGTCCATGGGCCAGTCACCTGACTCCCCCATGTCAGACTCCCCTGGTGGACAGAGATGGCAGTGTCAGTGTCAGTGGTATTTACTTACATAAGCATTAAGCATTCACTGGGGGGTGTAACTAATAATACAATACTTACAGTCTAAGACATTACGTCTAATAGCAAGACTTGAACTCACAATTGTCACTCTCTTTCCCTAAACGGGCTGAATAGTATTTTATTTAAATGTTACTAAATTGTACTGGGTTAATTATCACCTGATGTGATGATAATGTAGTGCACTTAAACAGACGTACTACACAAAGAAAGAGAGCAAAATAAGCCGTTCCACTTAGTTCTCTTACAAAAAAACACACAATATAATTATCTTTACTGTCAATATTATTAGTATCCATTATGGTTTTCCCAGCAGGTTCGCCCTCCATCTACCAATCTGCCAATCCACCAGTGGGGCCTTGGCCTGACAAATACCAGCCTGTAAGGGCGGTGGAAGGTGGAAGGTGCACCAGAACACCCTCTCTGCATATAAACAGTACTAAGGCCAGCGGCAGGTCCAAACAAGCCCCCTTCCCCCAAAAAGGCAAAGTTCCCTCCCCAAAAGACAAAGCCCCCCTAAGATTAACGGCCACCCCCTCCAATAAAACACAACAGTACCTCAAAAGTCAACAACCCCCACCCCCCTCCCAACCAAAGAACAAAGCCCTCCCCATTCCCCTCCCTCAGGTGTCTCACCCGCGTCGCTGCACTGCTCCCCTGTCAGGTGAGACAGGGGAGACTGGGGCCGGCTGTCCCCGCACAGCGAGTAGCTGTGCTCGGCCGCGATGTGCTCCACGGGCGAGGCCGGGGACAGGTCCCCGTCGTCGCCCCCGTGGCCCTCCATGAACTCCTCCATGCTGTCCCGCACGCCGGACAGGAAGGGGTCGCTGAGCAGCTGGCCCAGCAAGGCATCGTGGGACAGGTCGTCCAGGAGCTCAGAGAAGTGCTGGAGGACAGAGGGAGAACGGCTGTGAGTCCTTCTGGGAGAGGACACGGGCAGCTGTGCAGCGGAACTCTATATTCCTTGTTTCTATTAATCAACTCCTTATTGAATTCACCCATTTTCCTCAGCTCGCATTAGGTTCCTAAGTTTAATTCATTCATTGGATATATGTGACATGCCAATAAAGGGGGGGGGGGGGGGGGGGTGGGGG
>JAODOY010061103.1:10482-40372 GCA_025399855.1 Forbesichthys papilliferus
CCCCCGCAGAGAGAGAGAGAGAGAGGTGTGCCATGAACATCAACGTTCCTTATAGGCTAGTCAGGCTGCTCGGCAGCCATCTTTGTACAATACCCGGCCCTTAAATAAATAAAGGTACCTCCACAGGTTAAACCTTTACTACACACACTTGAAGCAGTGCAGCGACACAATTGGCTTAATAAAAGCAGACAATTGACTTTCGCTTTAAACTTTTCCCCCCATTCGATTGAAGATCGATGTGGTCTCTCTCTTCTGTGTTAATGTCTCTGGTATCAGAATATTGTCTGTGTGAAAGATCATTCACTACCCCATACTACAGTACATATACACTGGGCTGGGTCTGGGTTTGACTCCCTGCCAGAAGGGTGTGGGTTTGAGGCAGCTAAATGCCCTATAATTGAAAGTACATAGTATTCTAACACACACACACACACACACACACCGCATACTGTAATAATACTACACATTGTCATGGCGACACATACTGTTCCACACCGTGCATTCACATAAAGTATTTGGTGTGAGGCCCAGAGACGCATCACCAAATCCAACACTAGAGACGGCAGACTTCAAAGTGCAGGCAGACAGATAATTACAGTGGCAGAGCGAGCAGCCAGTTATCACCCTGTGTGTAATTAGAACCTGCAGCATTTTGCTGTTTGAGATCACAGTTAACTTACATTTATGGCATAAGTGCTTAGCTATATTTAGCATTACTGGTTCCTCTACTGAATGTAATGCTCATTGTGGTGAGACAGGCAGGCATAACTGACACACACACACACACACACACACACACACACACACACACACACCTTTAATCAAAGCATATGTAGTTGGCCTGGGGATGAAGTGCTTATGTGGTTATGTGCACACGCACATGTGTGTGTGCATGCGTGCGTGCGTGTGTGTTGGGGGAAGTGAGGGCATGAGCTGGGTGACTCGCTCCTGGTGATTTCAGGGTATTATGACTGCACAGGAACCACTAGACAAAGCTAAGTCATGCAGGACATGTCTTGAAAACATCAAGACATACCTATCGCATCGTGTGTGTGTGTGTGTGTGTGTGTGTGTACAGCATTAATGTAGGTGGTTGAATGTCACATACAGATGTGGTGGCAGTGTCTCTATACACAACAGCAGTGGATTAATGCAAACATTTTAAAACCATGTTCGTTCTCCCAACCGTCCTAAATGTTTAGTTCAGTTCCGTCGTCGCACCATGCCGAATTTCTGTTTTTACGATGACACGTAAACTCAAATTATCACCGGCTGGCCTCTGCTGTGAGATTACAGGGCGAACACCGGAGACAAAACAGCTGCTCTCGAAGGAAACGCTGCGAACGCGAGAGGTTATCAGTGACAGCAGGATACAGGTGGAGGTCACTTATTGGCACCTCCATGTGTGCATCTTAAGTTCCGTTTTACATGCAAATGTACAATATCTTTAACAACCACACGCTCTAATCTCACCTACACATGAGAGCATCAGCTGTGCTCTTGTTTAAACTAAAACTAAGTATTCCTCCCACACACACTCTCTCTCTCCTTGTCGTGACGTAGGGCGAGAGTCCCCGCTGGCCACCTGTCACCCTATACCCTCCTCTCATGCGCTTCTGCTCATGTGCAGCATAAAAACCATTATGAAACATAAAAATTTAAATAAAAATAAAAAAAAAGGAACAGATAGCTCCTGTGGATTTAAAACGGGCCATTTCTCATTTTCCCCTCCCTTCCTCCATCTCTATGGTGTTTCGTTTTTTTTTTCTTCAATAGGTCACCCATCCCTGAGTCACAGCATTAATGTATGCATGCGTTTGCTACGGATGGAGGACACGGAGATAATAAGCAACACAAACACAATCTGTGTCTGACACAAGGGCAGAATGACGGCCTCATTCCAATGCGTGACCTTTTGTGTGCGTGTGTGTGTCTGCGTGCGTGAGAGAGAGAGAGAGATAGATAGAGAGACAACAACATTTGTCACACACTGCTGTCTCCTACATCCAACAACAATAGAAAGTATCTGGACCACTGTGGTTTCGGAACAGATTATGGAACTAAGGCGCATTAATGTGGAAAAAGTGAACAAGCTGATGACTACAGCGGCCACGGAGGGGGAGGAGGGGGGTTGGGTGTGTTTGGGGGGTAATGGTGGTTCTGTAAGGGTGTTTCTACATCAGAAGAAGCCTTGTTTTGGTGGTTAAAACTGGGGCAAAACTGCCGGAGTGAGCTTTTACCCACCCAAATATGTAGCTAGTGAACTTCAACCACCGCTTGGAGTTCTGTCTCCAGGCAGGAACACAGGACAGCATGACTCATTCAATGGGAATATTGGCTGAGCCAGGAACCTCCTGGCTCAGACAGGAAAATAGTGACTCCATTAGGCGCTGGACGACAGCCGGAGAAGTGAAAAGGGGCTTGGGGGTGGGTGGGTGGGGGAGGGGGAGGGGGTGGGGTTGGGGGGGAGAAGAGGAAGCCGGATAGATAGCCTGAAACCACGCATGTGGGTTCAATTACAGAGACACAAGAGAGACAGAAAACCGAAAGAGAGACAGAAACACCAACCGTGTCTTGCTACACTAATGCTGGGGTAGGCCTACAAAGCCTATATATTCTAAATGTTCCATGTAGAACATCAATATACATTATACAATAATACGTTCTCCATCAGCTAAACAGGGTCAAAACAACGCTTGGTAATTTATTCCCGTTTTTCTAAACATCGGATTTAGTTTCAACCACCAATTGGAAAACGTGGCAAACATTGTCTGGATAGTGGCTTAGATAATACATATATAAATATGTAACAAAAATCTCAAATCAATAAAAGATTCACCCCAAACAGTTGAGTTTAAAGCCAAAAATGCATCGCATGTGACTGTTAACAGTGGCTAGAGACAGAATACTGTCAATGTGATTTGAGTTTAAGAAAAGCAAACATTTCGACTTTAATCCACGCAAAACAATGTTGTGCAATTAAGTCAATGAAAACAACACAGTCAGTGAAAACAGACGCATCACATTATAGTTATTTTTTGTGAATGACAACGACATCTTATCACATCTCACTGTACTACGCGTCTCCTAGCAACACCGGGTCAAATAGATAGTGTAATCCACATTATTTAAATACATCCACTCACACTGACAGTTACAGCTTTACTATGATAATAAGGACAAACTGAACAATACAAAGACATCGGTAAGGAAAACACTATATAATTAATAGCAGTGACACGAGAAAATATACATAAAATACAGTTATTTTCTAAATAAAGTCTAACTTTTGGGAGTCTACCCTTATGGGTTTACTTGTCGGCCATCTCTATGAAGCCACAGACTTTACTGAAGCAGTACATATACGCCTCGTCTCTGCAGGAAAGGGCTGGTCATAAACACAGACCCACAGTAGCCTGTCATTACCCAGTAACTACTGGAGTTTGGGTGCGCAGGGATAGGTTTTGGGTCAGATCTCACCCATTATTCCCACCCCACCCACACACCCCCCACACACACACACACACAGAAGACTCTTTGTGTTCCCAGTTTCTCTGGGCTGCCACTGAAGTGTTACTGGGGGATAACAGTGTAACGTGACATTGTCCAGCTGGGGAAAAGCTACAAGACCCCGCAGAATGTAAATTGGGTAAACTGGGAGCCACGCTGGTGTGGCATTGTAGCCCTTTCTTCCAGGTGATTCCTCAGCTTGTCCTCAACAGGAAGGCGATTATCACACAGTAACACTGCCAGGATCCACAGTTCAGATCCACTTGCCAAATTAGTTTGCACATGCTACACTATCTCATGGTGAAGTTGGTACAATAGCTAAGTTACTAGAGAGAATATGACAATATTAAATTCCCATAACAAACAAACAAGATTGACTGACTATCCTGACTAAATAAACTAAGAATAAAGTGAGAAGTGAGAATAAACTGCTTGCTGACCATATAAAGTGTAGCAAATATAGCAATGACTTTGCTATTCTGCATGTATCTACTGAATTATAAGCCAATGCCACATCAACGGCAATAGTAAACGTAAACACAGCGGTAAGGCGAGATGTGTACAATATTTGATAAAGATGAAATCATTTATGATTTTAATAGCAAAGTCTAAAAAGTTGTGAGTAAGTTGCAAAATGACTGGTCTGTTAAGGGGGGAGGAGTGTAAAGACCAAGGTGGTCTGTAATTGTAAAACCTCCTGCAGGGCTGAGATGCTGTCTGTGTGTGTGTGTGTGTGTTTAAATACTGTAAAAGCTTTAAATATGCGTTCCCTGGAAGTGTGTGTGTGTGTCCTTGTGTTTGTCTCTCAGTGTATGTCTGTAAATACCTGCTTTAAATATGCGTTCCTTCAAACTTTGAAAATGTGTGTGTGTGTGTGCGCGTGTGTGTTTAAACTGGTAAATTACCATCAACTGTGTAGGTGCAGGGGGCAGAATATTTGACGATGTAACCCCCTTCCATAAAGCACAAAACCAGATGTACACACACACACACACAGTTTGTGTGTACCTTGCCATTGAACACATTAGCGGTGTATATTGTTCATAATAAATTACACAGCATTACTTATGCATAGACAAAGCGCGCACACATACATTTAAGATTGTATTATCATAAACTAACATGAGTCATGTCTGTAGCATGTGTGTTGGAGAGCAGTGCTCCTAAAGTCACCGCTGAATTTCAATTTGGCATCGACTACTCATCTCGTCTGTAGAGCAGACTGTTATGCATCCATCCATACCCAGCGTGTGTGTGTGTGTGTCTTAGAGGGTCAAAGCCTGGCCTGGCACGTCGTGGTGTGATAACATGACGGTATGCAGGGCAAAGTCTCAAAACAGAGCACTATCAGCTGTTACCACAGCAACAGCGGCAGCAGCAGCGATAAACACGACCAACAGCTTACGGCTAACAGCTAGCATGTTGCCGACTGTGCACGATAAATCATTGTTCGCCTTCTATTAGCAAGCGCAAGAGATGGATCAACAGGGGTGTGTATGGATAGGTGACCTGACCAGGATGTGAGGGCTGTGGGACATGCATACTGTTAACACACCTCAAATGAAAACACAAACATTTGGGCACACAAAGACAATTAGCTCAGTGTGTTGACAAAAGGCTGAAACCATTGACGCAAAAGTCATCATCTAGTGTGAACCAATACTGTGTGAAAAGAAAAAAAAAGCGTGAAAAAAAACTATGAAACCCCTTTTTAAAAATAGATTCATCCATTATATATATATCTTGTGTAATTCTGAGCCTGTATTACAGCCATAATGGGCAGTTTTGGGCAAGTTACTCAGGAATTGTAGTTACTAGTTACTTATTACTCCTTCAAAAAGTAATGATATTACTTTAATTACTGGGTATTAAATGAAATTAGTTACATTACTAGTTACATTACTAGTTACACTACAATTATTACTATCACAAATCACTTGTCTCGCCCTTAATGAAAAATGAAAACCTGTGTAGCCAGCTCATTTTAGAATGTAATCCTCTTTATTGGAACAATAGAGAGTAATTATATCAATGTAATTAGTTACATTACTAGTTACATTACTATTATTACTATCACAAATCACTTGTCTCGCCCTTAATGAAAAATGAAAACCTGTGCAGCCAGCTCATTTTAGAATGTAATCCTCTTTATTGGAACAATAATTCACCTTAGTAGTCGACAATCAGCGACTATCCTTCTTGTAACGTAGTAACTATTTCTTACTTGAATTAGTAATTGTAATAAACTTCCTGTTTTGGAAATAGTAATTAGTTACACTACTAGTTAAAGAAAGAAGTAGTATTATTACAGTAACTAGTTACTGCCCAACACTGATAATGAGACATCACTGCTACAACTTGAGCCTAACTAATAAGCAGCTTGCCTTGACTAGCGAGGTGTTGGGATTGGTGGAAGAAACACAAGATATGTACAAAGCACTTTGAGCTCACGAGTGGAACCTGTCTTGGGTCAAAGGTCAAAACTGTGGTTATCATGGTACAACTGCTATTCAATGTGCTAGCCGTGGTGCATGAGTCATACGTGGATAGAGAGGGAGGTTTATTTTGAGTTTTTAAATACATTCATTTTTTACATCAACCAGTTTACAAGGAGGGCATGTTACATAATGACACCACATAAGTTACCAATGGTAAATAAAGCCAAACGCGTACGTTCAAAACACATCAATTACCTATTTTAAAACAAACTTGTCTCCAAAGACCAGCCCCCCTCCCCCCGTACACAAGCACTGCAGTCCTCCATACGACAAGATATTCATAAAGGTGGCTAGATCTCCCATTGAACTATATCATTTAAAATCCACCTTTCCAATTTGAATGAATGAAAACATCAACATTTAAATTCAAGTCAATTATTCTTTTTCGGCTCACAGACAGGCAAACAGAGGTTATAGCTAAATATAAATTAGAAAGACCACAGCATGATGAATGGAACATGATCTCTACTTTGCAGTGTCTCCCTTCATTTTCTACCTCTGAACCAGTGAGCAAACCCCCGCACACACACACAAAGGATAATTATGTCAATTTTCCTAGCTCTGCCAATAGCTTTGTGTTTTTGCTTGCCCACAACTGTTCCAGTATAGCCGTTTTATATAATTAGTCATTGTCTGGCTGCTACAGTAGCCTCCAAAATTCCAGGCTACGCCTAAATACAGGTCATAGTAAAGAGCTCACGAGCCCACATATTAACATAGAAATTAAACAACACCCACCACCATTCTATAGTAAATAGTCTCAACTACAAATAAACCACCTAATGGGAGGGGTCTCAGCTAAAGTAAATGCACATTGAGAACTTATAGCCACACCCAAAAGACACCCGACCCCAAACTTTGTTGTGACGCAAGTAATGTGTCTCAAGAAGACGCTACCCGTCCTGTTTCCACTCTGCGTGTGTTTTTGGAGCTGCAAACTAAGTAATAGGATAGATCTGTGATGAGACACATCGTGTTAAAATTGATTAAATTCCTGCATAAATCTGCATTGTATGGTCTGAAAATGGATCTACGCGTTATGTCCGCTAGAAATCACCCCAGGACTCGGCTGGTTTTCACCGGTACACCCCGTCCGCACATTTGTCATCAAATTAATTTTTTAACGTTAATGGGAGGTCCCTGCCTCATCCCCCCCCCCCCCCCCCCCACTCGCACTGTTTTAGCATTGTTCAAATTTGTGTAGTGGTTGGAGTCAGGCTCAGAGCTAAGGCAGTTACACTTTAATGGAAACTTTTCCATGGCCAGGGGGATACTCGGGGGAAATGACCGCTCCACGCGCACGGACGGACACACACACACACACACACACGCACACACTTTCCATGCCCAAACAGATGAGCTGAGAGCAGCCTTGTAATGCTGATTAAGTAACACACACACAGCTGTGTTTCTGTTTGTTTATTGGTCTTCCTATGTCTGTCTCTCTCACACACACACACACACACACACACACACACACACACACACACCATCACTACTCACAGTTTAAACTCGGTCAAGAAAAACACACTTCATATTTTCCATCTCCATATTGCAATACTGAGCACCCTCCCCCCCCCAAAAAAACATTTTAAAATATATTTTCCCCCTTCCCGACACATACCACAGGTTCTTCCAATTATTTACGCCACCCACTCCCACACTTAACTTAATTCAACTCAATGTGCTTTATTAGCATCACCAAGCCATGCCATGCCAGGTCAGTTGAACTCATCGTGCTTTATTAAGGAACAACAGCTACAGAGCCTCGAGATAAGCATCCACATTTGCCCCGCTTTAGCGCATACGCATGCCAATGTCCGCTAAATCCTCGCCCTAGCTGCACCGTATTTTCCACACAGTGTGTGTGTGTGTGTGTGTGTGTGTGTGTGTGTGTGTGTGTGTGTGTGTGTGTGTGAGGGGCTGTATGTGCTATGATCCAATGTGTTATGGAGGTCAGAGAGTTACAGTCACACTGATTGGCCCCTTATCTCCAGCCGGCCTGGTTGTGGCAAGGCAACGGGATCTGGGTCAGGGCCCACTGACATTCCTGGTCCTTGGAGAGACAAACTCGCTGGGGCACGTTGCTAAGCCTCATTCCTCACACGCACGCGCACGCACGCACATGCACGCACACGCACACACGCGCACGCACAACTTTGCAGCAGGGATGAATGAGCTACTGTATGTCTAACTAAATAAAGCAAGGTGGACTGCTCTATATTCTGTGAGAGTCTAAGCAGAGAATAAATACAGACATATGAATACACTTTATTTAAAACAAAGTGGCCAATATAGACAGAAACAAAATAAAAACCAACATATTAAACGTTGAGAGAGACAGAGTCTGGCATTTTGGACAGGAGCAAACTTGCCCTACACCGGAGATGAAGGGGTTGCATTGAAGGGTAGGTGTAGACGGGGGGTTAGAAGGGGGGGTTAGGGGTGATATGCTAGCATGCTAACTGTATAGCGCCACAAGACAGGATGTGAGCCAAATGTAAAGCAGCAAGACACACCGCCTACTGTTTACTAGTACAGGCTTATCCTTTACTAGCCTATAGCATGCTTTGATGTTTACTACCTGGAAGGAAAGATCAGCATGTCCTCAAAGCCAACTAAGCACAGCTCTGTATTTAATTACCTTGTATTGAATTCATATGACACTGCAACTAATGTTCAATATATAACAATACATGAGAGACAAACTTGCTGGGCAAGCTGGGCTTACAAGTGTTGTGTGCCAGAACATAGTTTGTTTATTAGTGGGAAATCCTATGAGAATGGTGCCACCTAGACCTGGTTACTGTCAAACCACAGAGGGAGACCTTCAGCGTCTGATCAATCAATATCATTCAGAACAGTTCTTATGTTATTCCAAACCTGCTGCCAAAGCGAATATTGCATCATGTTGGAATCTCTGGTCTTAAAATACACTCGAAGAGGCCAAAGAGTTCAGTCTCATAATTTAAAGTAAAGTAAATCCAATTTGCCAATATAATGTGATGTGATACAAAGAACTGCGGTAATCGTGATCAGCGTGCATTCAGTTGTGCCGACAAATGTACAACTGAACATCTAGCCTAAACAATTTAATGAATAAGGTTTATTCTTCTCCTCACGCTGAATATTTTGATATAACTGACGTCAAAGAACATTTATTAATTGAATCATTATTTATCATCACTTTATTTAGATAGTATGTTCCTTCACTCTTGTCTTGACGACATCCAAGCTTAATCATATTAGTGTTAAAGTGCCCCTGAATGTCTTTCTGCCACTAGAGGTCACACTAGAGCACCAACATCTGAAACCAAACAATGCTTCTTGGGAAACATACAGACGTGCACGCGTTGCCAGCCTGTCGATGAAAACAAAGAACAAAGAAGTTTGAGTTACAACACACAGAAGAAGTGATTTCATTCTCTGCTCAGCACGCAATTACTGCACTAAAAAATAGTAGTTTGTTTCTATACCAGTGTTTAGAAATATTGCATAGAGTACCTTTAAAAGGCAGAGTCAGTTATTATTTTTGTGAACACTTGGTAACTTCGAGCTCAAATCAAAGCAACATCCCTCAACCGCGCCGCTCCACACATTGAAACACATTGTGAAGCAAAGTGTAGTGCTACGGCCTTGTTATTGTGAGCGGTGTTCGCCATTTTGTGTTCCTCTTTACAGAGCCAGGGCTGCGTAGAAGCACTCCATAATTCTTTCAGCACACACAGAACAATACGATAGCAAAATTTAAAGACATATCTGGTGAACTGAATTAACAAAAAGTGTATTAGCTTACAATAAGCTTGCAATAGCCGACTATACCTTAAAGGAAGAGATGAACGCCAACTTCAAACCCCAACACACTGTATTCAAACGAAGATTCTTTGCTATAAATAATACATTTGGGAGTGACCATGACTTCTGACTACTCAAGCGGACACACACACACACACACGCATACACACAGAGTTATAGAAGCAGTGACTGAAAGAGTGAGAGAGAGCAGGAGAGAAAGAGAGAAAGGGATACAAATGGAGAGACAGGCGTACATTTAGCTTTGCCTCAGAGCATAAAGGCTCCTGTGGACTTTCAGTAATGACCCGTCTCGCACAGATTACTACCTTCTCTGGCTCATTGCGGGCACATGGTGCACAGCTCTCCGTGCACGGCTCTCCGTGCACAGCGTTTCTAAGTTAAAGGGAATATTGCATCAGATTGGAAAAGCTGCTGCGTCTGCATGTGCAAAACATCTGCTGTATGAATTCCACCCCCAGTCTATCACACTGCTAACGTCACATTCCAGCTTCTGACCTCAGGGAGGTTCATCTGAATTTCTCAAATCAGGGCCGGAAAAACCACATTGCTGGAAGCCTATAAATGACACGATTCCATAATGTTTCATATTTCAAAATAAATAAATAAATAAATAAATAAATAAATAAATAAAAATAAACTTTGTTTTAAATTATATTTTTGGTTATAAATGTTTGACAGCTGACTAAATATTTTAACTCCTATATTATTTGAAATCTAACTACATCATCTAACAGAGCGACCTTCCTTCTTAAAAATAGTGTTGAGACCATTCCAGAAGGAAGGGCCTGTTTCACTCTGCGGATCGTGCGAGCCGTAGAGACGGCAGCTCACCATCTCCAAAAAGACATTCCCTGCCTGAATGCTCAACAGTCACTCACATCAAAGACAGCATGCTATTGTTGACTTGAGGCCCGTCTCATTAAGAGACACGCCTCGAGTGAGTCTATCACGCATGTGACGCGCGCTGCGCGTGGAAACCCTCGTCACGGCTGAAGACGCAATACGGTGTCGTCATGGTTACCGTGACGTACCATCGTATCAAACTGAAGTATGTTGTGTGACCTGTCCCCTTCGTCCAATGGCAGTGTTGCCAGCATACTGTGACACTCGTGCATCAGCCAAACCCATCGACCTCAAAGACAGAGAGAGAGAGAGAGAGAGAGAGAGAGAGAGCGCAGGATGCCCTGCCCCAGTGGAGAACAGGCGCTTCTCTGTGAAGTACACTGGGAGTGTTTTTGTGTGTCAGTGTGTTTATAGACACGTGCACACACACACACACACACACACACACACACACACACACACTCTCTGTGCAAACTTAAACAAGTTCTCTCTCAGCCGCTGGCCTACATTAGCACTCACAGTATCCTGGAGGCGTTGTTCCTCTCTAACTCTCCTCTCTCTGGATTGACTTATATGAAACTGTGGGGCACATATGCTGTATTATGCAAGTGGGTGTGGAGCTGCTCTCACACACTCACACGTGCACACATACACACATGTGCACACACACACACACGTGCGCAGATACGCTTGCAGGCAATAGCTGTTTTAGTGTCAGGCCTCTACATCGCTGGCACTTGCAGGGCGACGGTGTCTTGACAGAGCCCTGTGTTTCTGAGAACCTTAAAGTAGCAGTGTTGGCCTGGGCCTGAAAGATGAAGGGTCCCCATCACACAAACGCACACACACAGCATAGGTGGGTACACATGCGTTTGTATGTGATTTCAATTCGCATTAAAACAGGTCTTAAAATACTCTTTATGAAGAACCCCCCCAACCAACCTGTCCAAACCCCGACTTCCCCCCAAGTCAGCACGCACACACACACACACACACACACACACACACACACACGCACACACACACACACTGTTTGTCAAACTAGTAAAGACAATATTTGTGATATTTTGAAGACAGTCTTCCTCAAAACAAGCTAGTATGTCACAAGCACCTACTGCAGCACACATTTTCTATGAAAAAAAAGTAAACTAAAACTATAATCAACACACCCAGAGTCTTTAAACCGATTATAGAGTGCATGTAACTATATATTCTCTTCCTGTTGGCTGTGTACAGAACACTCAAAAAGAGCCTACACCTTGATACCAATGTGATGTTATATAAAACCTGAAGGACCTGATATGATATAATACAATGAAAGACAGAAATATGGGAAAGGTGTGTATGACATAATGAGAGCATCGGGTGTTGGGCAGAACGGACGCACGCACACACACACACACACACACACACACACGCACACACGTGTGGCATGCCATGTCAACAAATGGGAAAGAACATTGTGTTTGGTGTAACACTAACTAGGGCTGCTAGATTATGAAAACAGTCATAATCACAATTATTGAGGTCAATATTAAAATCACAATTATTTATTTTGATTACTCATTGACTTTGGAAAGATGTTGCATTTACTGCACTTAAAACAGTGAAACAAATTAACAGTGAAAACTTCAACTGTGAAATGCCTCTAAATGCTTTTCATATTGATATTTCATTTTCACCCTGAAATTGGTGAAAGTGAGTTTGGCCTAATTAAATAAAATAAAGTAAATAAACATTTGTTTTTTCCTTGAAATCACGATTAAATGCACACACACGCACACGCACACACACACACACACACCGGGAAACAGGAACAAACATAGAGCTGTTTTCATGAGAACCCCCTCCCCAGTCTTGAGACAGACAGACAGTCAGACACAGACAGACACACCTTCCTAAATATAGAATATTTAGACATTTTTACAAGCACATTATATAGTAGGCTACTCATTCAATACAGCCTGAACCGTGTGCGTGCACGCAGGTGTGTGTGTGTGTGTGTGTGTGTGTGTGCGCTTGCGTGCCCTACAAGGAAATACAGTATACCTGGTTGAAACCCTGGCAAATCAGTGAACCGTAACACTTCCCTTAAACTGCCCGGAGAGCCCTTGAGCAGTGCCCTGAGTCTCCCAGACACCACACATTGATCTCACCAAAATACTCTCATTATACCTTTAATTATCCAATTAACTATTAATTATCTTCATTATGTGAGCTCTTCTAACCAACAAGTCAACACTGACAACCTTGGTTTAAAAAAAATGGATAATATATGTACAGGGTCAGTCATTCTTGTTAACTTAAAGCTCAATTCAAAACAGTATCGTTCTCCGTAATAATTCGATACTTCTACACAGCCCTGGCTCCGTAGATGGTAACATAAACAAAGTGGCGAACATCGCTCGTATCAACAAAGCCGTAGCACATACGCTTAGCTTTTTTTGTTGCATTTTTTCGATGTGTGATGAGGCCCCGGGAAGGACTGTGGAGCGATACTGTTTTGATTTGAGCTCCGTGTCTTTTAGGGTCCGATTATGAGGTGGTCCGTGGACATTGTTCTCCCCTGTAAGGGGTCCCTGGTCAAAATGGTTTGAGAGCCCCTGGTCCTAGACCACCCTGTCCATGTACACCACCTACAACAACAACAGAGGTCGATGGTTCCAGCGCTGCCTGCTGCATAATAAAGTGTTATCATTGCTCACCAGCGTGTGCCAGAACACAGACATACACAGGATTGGGTTCGAGAATAGCGACACACATGCTAACTTTAGCTAATCGATCTGACGGAAGCCCCGGGGATCCTTTGCAGCTCTGTCAGAGCGATCGATGCGGCTCGCCTGCCTGCACAGGCAAGTGTGTGTATGCGTGCGTAGTCCTAGGCTTAATAGGGCAATAGTATCTGATTCCCATCCTGAGAACCAGGTTTTCCCTGTAAACCCAATCCTGCCCACCCCCAGAGACACACACACACAACAAAAAAAAGCTTTATCAGTTAGCCTACATCTCTCTCTCTCTCTCTCTCTCTCTCTCTCTGTTACATAACTGGAGCTTCAATAAGATACATGATGCCATTTTACGCAAGGAAATGTAATGTGTTCGTATGTGCACCCTGTTGCTGCAAACAAAGTTCTAGTCATTGTAACTCATCATTATACCAGCATAAAGAAGACACACACACACACACACAGTAATGTTTAAATATAAAGGTAAACGGAATATAACTCGATTATGAAGACGTGCACACACACAGATACAAATGGTTTGTCTATAAAGTTATGGCAGTGACAGTTATGATAGATATGATTAGGCTACTCACACAGGATGCAAAACTTCATTGCATCCTGTTATGTGACCTTTTATTAAATGGACACAAGCTTAGCTTTCAACATGCTTTTTCGCTTGACATTATATTGTCTTTATAAATAAAAGCTACACTTAACAGTGAATCTAGAGAGATTAATAAAATGCAAGGCCATCCTTCAAACCTTCCAAGCAGTATTAGTAAACTGAGCTGAATCTTCCATAAAAATACTTTCCCATGTTTAAATGTCATTATTGCAGCTGTGCAATGGATTCTGAGTCTGAGTATTATTGATATTTATGAATAACTGCACCTTCATATGTTGAGTTAATTGCATTCTGGACCCTAAGGCTCAAGTGGAGAGCCGGGAGAATATCACGGAAGGCTCTATGTTAAGTGTCCGATTAAACAATTTGCCCACATGAATTAATCTCACGCCTCTTCAATTTAAGATCATTATTAGCCTAGCATATTAAGTCCACGAAAACTAAGGGGCCTAACTGATTATCAAATGTGGCGTCTTTTTCATGCTCATCAATAACTTACGGTGCTGTAAAGGACGTTGTCTCCTTCTCCGTTCTCCGACAGCTCGCTGAGATTCCTGTCCCAATGTAGAAACGATTCGGTATTGTCCAAGATCTCCATCCTTTCCTCTTAAGGCGTCCGGCCTACCGATGTTTGCTTTATGTACCCACAGAATCAGTACAGAATATATGTAGTTGCAATGCAGTCAGCGACCAAACACAACGTCTAATTTCAAAGTGTTGCTAATTGCTTGATCGCTATGTCAATACCCTCCAAGTCCATGCGGAAAAGTTACAACTTCGATGAGTAAAGGCGCTGATGTGTTACTCTCCGCGCAAATGTTCAGGATCTGCTTATTATTTTGTTAATGTAAACAGTCGCAGAGGCTTCAACCAGACGCTGGTTCTTGCGTCTTGTTTATTCTTGGTTCAAAACCCACTCGAGTTTTGTCTCCCCCTTTTTCTTTTCTGATGTGAACTCTCACGGCCAGACGGACTGGAATTTAGAGGCGGAGACATAGGAGAAGGAGAACCTTGACGGAGAAACTGTTTTCAATATCATTCTAGTCCCGATGGTACGGAGAGAAAAGGGGAAATGTATGTTTTAGATTATTATTTGTACATGTTCATTATTTATTCAGGCTATCATAACTATAATCTATTGATAAATGCAGACGTTATGAGACACAAGTCCCTCCCCATACGTCTCACTCGATCAACCATATGGAATCGTGAATGTAAATGCCATTCAGCGCTTTATTTTGACTGACAGCAGCTTCGACCAAGTAACACAAGCCGTACTTACAAACGATACAGCCAATCAAATCGGATTTACGCATTTTATGTGACCAATAATTTAAGGCCAAGAATACTTCTGGTCAAGGCCCACCCACATAAACAGACAGAGTACTTATTTTTTCGTACGTTTCGTAAGTACGTATTGCAATACAGAATACAAATACGTTTTATAAAAACATTAACAAGCTCAAATGGGGGTTTTGTATATTAAAACCAAACCGCTGGGGCTCAGAAGAGTAAAAAGCTTTTTATTATCATAGCACACCCCTGCATAATAAACAAAGTCAGTTAACTTGCTTCTCTTCAAAAGGTCTGCCGAGCCTATTACTCTGCTGTCAATGGGTCAAATAACTAATGAAGCACTTGCAAAGCACATGCTTGTCCTGGCAACCTGTAATTGGTCCACATGTAAGGATGCATGCGTCTTACATAATAGAGAACAGCTTTAGTTGTTTCAGTGCATATCATAGTCTGATCCTTGCCACTGATACTGTGCAGTGCATCCGTAAAGCATTCACAGCACTTCACCTTTTACACATTTTGTGGTTACTTACGGTCTTATTCCAAAATTGATTAAACTGTTTTTTGTCCCCTTAAAATTCTACATACAATACCCCATAATAACAAAGTTAACACAGTTTGGTTGATAGTTTTGCAAAAATAAAATAAGAAAAATACAAATATCGCATATCCAGCCTTTGCTCAATGCTTGTTTAAGCACATTTGGCTGCAATTACAGCCTCAAGTCTGTTTGAGTATGATGCTACAAGCTTGGCACACCTACTTATGGGTAGTTCTCCCATTTTTGGATGGGGAGCATCTGTGCACAGCCATTTTCAGATCTCTCCAGAGATGTTCAATCGGGATTAAGTCTGGGCTCTGGCTGGGCCACTCAAGGACATTCACAGAGTTTTCCCGAACCCACTTCTTTGTTATACTGACTGTGTGCTTAAGGGTTGTTGTACTTTTGGAAGATGAACCTTTGCCCCAGTCTGAGATCCAGAGCACTGGAGTAGGTTATGACCAAGGATATCTCTTGTACATTACTGTATTCATCTTTCCCTCAATCCTGACCAATATCTCCTGCCACTGAAAAACAACACCCCATAGCATGATGCTGCCACCACCATGCTTCACTGTAGGGATCGTATTGACCAGGTGATGAGCAGTGCCTCGTGTCCTTTAGACATGAGACTTGGCATTCAGGCCAAAAATCTGTTTCACCAAACCATAGAATTTTGTTTCTCATGAGTCGTTCAGGTGCCGTTTGACAAACCCCAGGCAGGCTGTAATATGACTTTAACTAAGGAATGGCTTCCGTCTGGCTACTCTACCATACAGGCCTCTGGTGGAGTTATAGGTTCTCCTACCTCCACGGAGCAACAATGAAGCTGTCAGAATGGCCATTGGGTTTTTGGTCACCTTCCTGACTAAAGCCATTCTCCCCCCATCACTCAGTTTGGATGGGCAGCCAGCTCTAGGAAGAGTCCTGGTGGTTCCAAACTTCTTCCATTCATAGATGATGGAGGCCACTGTGCTCACTGGGACCTTCAATGCTGCAGAAATCCTTCTGTAGCCTTCCCCAGATATGTGACTCAATACAATACTGTCTCAGAGGTCCACAGACTATTCATTGGTTTGTGCTGACATGCACTGTCAGCTGTGGTACCTCATATAGACTGCCCAATCAACTGAATTTGCCACAGGTGGACTCCAATAAAGTTGTAGAAACATCTCAAGGATGATCAGTGGCCACAAGATGTGCCTGAGCTCCATTTGGAGTGTCATGGCAAAGGTGTTGAATATTTATGTACAAGTGATCTTTTTCATTTTTAATAACTTTCAAATATACTTTTTTATCTTTGCAATTATGTGTTAGTGTGTGTAGAATTTTGAGGAAAACACTATCTATTTTGGAATAATGCTGAATGTGAATGAGAAAGTGAAGCACTGAATATTTTCCAGGTGGACTGTATATGAGAGTTTAAAGAAGGTGCAAACATAAAGAAATAAGATGACAAAACAAGTTTGAAAAATAAATCAAAACAAAAACTTTAATACCGCACATCTCACTAAATGGTGCAATTGACAGGCATAAACAGGAAACACTTGATTTATTAGTTTATAAACTACTGAACATAATGTACTGAGAACACTAGCTTGTCTATGCAGGGCAGACAAGACACTGGTCTGATCCTGCTGTGTGGAGAACAGAGATTTGTAGTCTTCCATAGGAATATGAAAACATATTAAGCCCGTTTCTAAACAGAAAGTACTGAATACAAGTATAACCTAGTATTATAAAAGTTATGATTCATGAGACACATTTTGGTCTAGAGGTAAGGCTGAACCTTGTTGCCTTTGAATTTAATTCAAACAACAGACGTTTGACATGATTTTGTTTGGTCTAGCCGATTATGCGATCTTTGCTAAAACACTGTTGCCTCGGAAACACGTGCAGCGGTACAGTTCTGAACTGGATATTGACTATCAAACCTATTTCCTGGTTTAGTTCCACTCACAGCCATGAGAAATACTAAACAGTTGGGACATGTACGTTTTATCTTGATGCCTTCAGAGCCGGCAGCCAAAGTTGATACAGTAACCTTGGTGTCACAGTATATTGTGTCCCCCATTTTGGTGGAAACACACAGCTTGTGTCTGGAAATGTTTAATTCAGTCTCGTTCTATTTTTAATAATAATAATAATAGAAAAAATGTTATCTTCCTGGCTTGGATGTGTTCTTCAGGCTCTGTCACGGACATTGTCGCTCAAGAAAATAATGTTGTCTGGTGGGGGAGGGGGAGAGATGGGCGATTAGCAGGTGGCTTGTTTTACTGTGGAAGTGAAAAGCAATAAAGTGCGTGTGTGTGTGTGTGTCTAGTACCTGCAATGATGGTGGTCGCCTGGCGTCTAACCTGGTTCTTGTCCACGTATTCGCCATAGTCTAGCTTCCCCTCCACCAGAATCCTGGACCTGAGAAGACCAACAGGCGGTTTAAGAGTATAAACCCATTGAGGCAAACATATTATTAAACGTCATAATGATTTACATGCAAATATAATATACCATATACTACCCATCATATAATCTCACTGTATTATTGTAATACTACATTAGAACAAATGTATACTATACATTATTGTTACTATATTTTACTACAGCTCCTTCGCTGTTTCAACAACCACATTCCCAAGAGCAGCATACCCTTTCTTCACATACTGATAGGCCACATCTCTTAGGCCGGGTTTGAATATTGATATACGGTGCCATGTTGTTTTCTGACTCATGTCACCTGGGGAAGAAGAAAAGGGACGGGGTGGTTATGACATTATTGCTCTGCCATAATTCATGAGGAGAACTATTTTTTTTTGCAAAGGCATGTTTACGTTTGTTTTGGCATAACAATCTGAGCGCGAGGAGAAAAAAAAACTAAACACCAAAGAGAGGAGAGAAAACGAGCGCGTGAAAGACGTCAGGTTCGTGAGCACGCAAGACATATCACATGCTCATCTTTGAAAGAGCAAGCAACACTTGGTGAGGCGAAAACCGTCCACTAAATTACCAAATTCTAAACCAGAAAATTGACTCTTTTAAAAAAATTTTTTTTTTTTTTAAAGCCAACTTAAAAAGGCAGGGTGAGACAATCCTGATCTCTCAAGCTTTCAGTTTCACTTGGAAACTTAACTTGGAAATAAGAGTTGATTCAGGCCGGTAAACCTAATGTTGCCAATCAGCGTTGTTGTTTAGCTACGAGCGTGGTTTAGGTGTGACGTCGGCAACCTGCAAAATAACTTGAGTCGAAAACACCTTGAGATGATACAATATAGCATCAGTTTTAATTGATATTTAATTATTTATTAGGATTTTCTCAACGGAAAATATGTTTCCAGTCTTCTCCTGACTTTTCTACTGCAAGAGTGGATAACAACAGACTAGCTGGTTCACAGGTTCGTCCAATAGCATGCAAAGTATTTTTTGAAAGCGCCTGCCCTCTTGAAACTGTTTTAATAGACGGCTCCCCAGATGCATGTGTCTAATAGATATCTGGTCTTTTGTCAGTTTAGGTTAAGTCAATCTCGAACACTTGCTAACTTCGAGCTTAAATCAAAAGAATATAACTCTGCGGCGCCGCCTCACATCAATACGCATTAAGAAACAAAGCGCAGTCCGCTGGCTTTGTTGATGTGAGCGGTGTTCGCCAGATTGTTTATGTATATATTTATGGAGCTAGGAGCTGTGTAGAAGTATAGGATTTCTTTTTTTCCAAAAAGCAAAAATAATGAATTTAACACAATGTGTTTTATCTTACAGTTAGCTTGAAAAAGCTGACTATGCGTTTACATCTGGAATATAGCAGCTAAAATTAAGATAGTTAATGGATAATGCCTCTGTAAATGGGAACAGAAACAAAGCGGTGCAGACATCTCACAATATCCTAGTCGTGGCAATGTGTCATATTCCGGAGGGGGATAGGCGGAGATTCTGAGGGAGCACTTTACGGCATTGAAGGGAGAAGTGTTTGTGCTTTAATAGACTTCAAACTTCAACCATCTTTCTCCAGTATCACTGGCTCCACCTTTAAGTAACCCAGCCAATCGTAAGCAACGCAGCAAATGTGTCATGCTCAAGTACAGTTACAGGACCTCCTGACAGGAGGTAGTTAGGAAGGAAAGGGTGAGCACCTACCCGTGGTGCTCGTCTCTCCCTCTCCAGAACGCCACATCTCGTTGGTTGCCATGGAGAAGATGGTGACGGGGTTGCGGCCCTCCACTTGTCGCATCACGGGGTCCTGTCCCACACGGCCCAGAAGCTGCACTTTATTTATGGCTGGAAGACAAACGCCACACAGACATAGGAGCTGTTTATGTGTATTGGGGGCTGACCAGACACACTTAACTCTTGTTACCAAGGGTTACTTACATCTCTCTAGAATGAGAGAGGAGTCAGTGCTCTGGTGTCTCACCACCCGTCTCAAAACCTGTAGCAGGGTAATTGTTGTATTTAGATTGCTTGTGGATCTGCACGCTTCCACACGCACAGTAGTTAGCATCCCACAATTGTAGAAAATGACAACAAATATGTATAGAATACATGTTTTTATTGAACTAAACCGTGACTCTCACCTGTGCTGAAAGATTCCGCAACATGCTTCCGATGCTGCTACCTAAACCGCTTGGATAAAGGAACAAACTGCTCGTAAACAACCTTACAGGATTCTTATTTTTATTTTGCTATGCATTCATCATGTAGTACTTCAGTCAGTGACGTGAAATGATTTACATGACACCGTTTTGTCATGCAAGACATAAACAAGACAGAAAATAAATACTGCAATACACTGGAAAGCTGCAAGCTGTTCTCTATCCTGAATGAACACATGCTGTGATTAGATCACACATGCTTGTGGCGGCAATGAGGTGGCAAGACTCCCGCCATTGGATCTGATATTAAAACACCTGGAAGAAACTATGTTTTTTACCCTATAGACTGATGCGGGTATTTAGATAACACACTTTACTGTGCTTAAACTGCGCGATGGATGTTAATATTCACAAAGGGATAAAATCGTAAAACTTACAAGACGCAGAAGATCAGAAAATACTTCTATAACCTCTCGCACACGGTGTCCGGTTCCTCTCAGATTTAGGACCGATGTTCTCAATAACGATTTATGGTTCCGCTTAGTTATTGTCGCTAGTTCAAAATTAAATCCCCATTTACCGGTTATTATGTTATATAATATAAACAATTATAATACGTATTATATAATTATAAGTAAAAAAAAAAAGTCTATCAAAAGCTCCATGGAGGGGAGTCAATGACGAGGGGAGGAATCAAGCTCGGCTTTACAGTGACCTCTGCTGGTCAGATTTCATAGTACGGTAGTTAACATAATTTCAGTCAAACCAGAGAATAACGTGTCTGTGTGTGGCTTGTTATCAAATTTTGTTTCTGAATATCTACTTCACAAAACAAACATTAATTTAAAAATAAAAAAGTCTCTAAAATGTGTAAGTCTGTGTTTATTTCTCTTTTTAAAAAATCCAAAAGTAAATGAAGAGGCTATAGATCAATTATAAACTCACAAAGCCACACATGTTCAATGCAATGACAATTACTGATCTAGCACCAGCATTTCAGACACACACATATATATACACACAGACTATTATTAATAAAGTAAGCAGAATCCCTATGGTGATTCTTAAAATCATATTATGAGGCACCATAGAACCATGGATGAAAAGTTGCTGCTAAACGGATGGATAGGCTAATTCATGAATCATTAATCCTTTCACTTTTATGTTCCATCCTTTTGCTCTGGTTTTTTTATCTGCTTACATGGGCACTGTTACATTATTCATATTAATCTTAATCCTGAAAGTTATGGTTGAGCCATGTATAATTTTCCACGTATAATGTACATGGATGTAGTATGGATCATGAATCCTTTTCGTCAGCGGCATGCATCCATGGTCACGGCATTGCCTGCTGAAGTCAAATAAAACACGAAGTCTAAATGCATATTCTATTGATATTCTGTCACTAATTGCATCATATTTTATACAGAAGCAATATAAAATAGCTAATATTAACAAATCGGCTAAATAATATTCCACGATGAAACGTTTTAGTCAGGCATGAATTGTTAAACCAAAACAACAGGGTCCTTCAGTTGCTCACAGGCTCACACGGAAACAGACGCTAACAGATGATTGTTTTGGCACTGCTAGAAGGTAAAGGCTATCTTTTTTAACGTATTATCGGTAGAACATATCTACACTTGAGTCACCTTTATTTAAAATTTAGGTCACACTAATTCTATAAGTATTATGGCTAGTTATTCGCTGTAAAGCGGTTTGTTTACGTCATTATATATGCAAGTGGCCTAGCTAACGCTGCGCTAATGTTAACTGACCAACGTAATTGTGCTAATAAATAGTCAATTTAAGTCTTATAGCAAATATTCATGGATGTAGCACAAGTGGCGAATTTGCTTCGGCGTCAGTAGATTTACCAGCAGTTGGGAAACGTTAGCATTCAGAAGATGGTTTGTAGTTATCATACTGGATCCTTGCTGGGCCCGTTGTGCGCGCCTAGATAATTGTTGCGTGCAAAAAGTAACTAAAGTATTTATAACCATTTAACGCATTGGTTAGATAGTCGAATTTTAAATAGATATATGCTTGTGTAAATACGTAAATAAATACATATATTTATTTGTAGTATTATTATTATTATTATTAATATTTGTTATTATTATTTTTTAAACTATAACGAACAAGTAACATAGCCAGCGTTACGTATTATATTGCTAAGTCAAAACATGTACGAGAATCAAATATTCAGATAGTCTCCATCCTTAACAATGATTGCAAATGATGCAACGCACAACCATAGTCATTATCTGTAACACCTGCATGCTTTTTTTTTGGATGGATTTGTGTTTTGATCTGGGTACCCGTTCAGTGTACCCGTTCCACTTCGTTATGTCATACTGTAAATGTAGGTGAGCTTTACTGCTACTTGTTGTTGTTGCCGTTTTACCCACAGCATGCCTGCTGAACGCAAGCGGTCAGTAAACATGGACGACAAAGAGGTGGGCTCCTTCAGCACTAAAGAGAAGGACAGGGATGGCGAGAGGAGGCCCGCACCCACCTCCTCCCGGGAAAAACCGAAGGACGACCCCAAAACCGGTGGCAAAAAGGAGGGCGGGAAAAGTGCAGAGGAGAAGAAGAAGCAGCGCATAGACGAGGACAGGCGCAAGAAGGAGGAGAAGGAGAGGAAGAAGAGAGAGGAGGAGCAGCAGAAGGCCGAGGAGGAGCAGAGGAAGAAGGATGAGGGGGAGAGGCTGCAGGAGGAGCAGGAGAGGATGGAGCAGGAGGAGGAGGCCAAGAGGCAGCGTGTGGAGGAGGCGGCTCAGCTGAAGTAAGTCACACTTACATAGTCTCAGCCTCTGACCTCCATCAGCACTAAGGTACACTCTTCGTAGTCTCAGCCTCTGCCCTTCATCGTCACTAAAGTACACTGTTCATAGTCTCAGCCTCTTCTCTTCATCAGCACTAAGGTACACTGTTCATAGTCTCAGCCTCTGCCCTTCATCGTCACTAAGATACACTGTTCATAGTCTCAGCCTCTTCTCTTCATCAGCACTAAGGTACACTGTTCATAGTCTCAGCCTTTTCCCTTCGTCAGCACTAAGGTACACTGTTCATAGTCTCAGCCTTTTCCCTTCATCAGCACTAAGGTACACTGTTCATAGTCTCAGCATCTTCTCTTCATCGTCACTAAGGTACACTGTTCATAGTCTCAGCCTCTTACCTCCATCAGCACTAAGGTACACTGTTCATAGTCTCAGCCTCTTCTCTTCATCAGCACTAAGGTACACTGTTCATAGGCTCAGCCTCTGCCCTCCATCAGCACTAAGGTACACTGTTCATAGTCTCAGCCTCTTACCTCCATCAGCACTACATAAACATAAGGTCTGATACATAGACACCAGTTTGAAGCATTGCAGTACTATCATGAAGTGAGGTTAGTATGTTTTTCTTGGCTGATAATAGCATTGCCACAATAAGACACTATACGTAATTCCAGCAAGATGCCAGAATTGCTGTCAGCTCAGTGTTCGCTGTTATAGTCTGCAAAACCTGACTGCATGAAGGTCTGGTCAGCAACCAATGGGGGTGGCTAAGTGCTATGACGTATGGCATCAAGTGGCAGAGAGGTTCTAACAGCTGATTGGTTAAAGGCTGCTTGCTCCATTAGTTACATAATAACAACTGTGGTCTCTCGCTGACTGTGTTCTTCCGTCCTCTTCCACTCGCTCCTGCGTGCCCAGGGAGAAGGAGGAGGCCCATCAGCTGAACCAGGAGGCCTGGGAGCGGCATCACGGCCGCAAGGAGCTCCGCGCCCGCAACCAGAGCGCCCACGAGGGCCGCCCCGAGGAGACCTTCTTCAGCCGCCTGGACTCCAGCCTGAAGAAGAACACGGCGTTCGTCAAGAAGCTGCGCACGCTCACGGAGCAGCAGCGCGACGCCCTGTCCGGCGACTTTGCCTCGCTCAACCTGAGCAAGTACATCGGCGAGGCGGTGTGCTCCGTGGTGGAGGCCAAGCTGAAGATCTCGGACGTGGGCTGCGCCGTGCACCTGTGCTCCCTCTTCCACCGGCGCTACACCGAGTTCGCGCCGCTCCTGCTGCAGGCGTGGCGGCGGCACTTCGAGGCGCGCCGCGAGGATAAGGCGGCCAACGTCAGCAAGCTGCGCACGGACCTGCGCTTCGTGGCCGAGCTCACCGCCGTCGGCCTGTTCACGGACAAGGAGGGCCTGTCCCTTGTGTACGAGCAGCTGAAGTGCATAGTGGCCGCCGACCGCGACGCGCACACACACGTGTCCGTGGTCATCAGCTTCTGCAAGCACTGCGGCGACGACATCGCCGGCCTGGTGCCCCGCAGGGTGAAGCACGCGGCGGAGAAGTTCGGCCTGGTCTTCCCCCCCAGCGAGATCATCAACGTGGAGAAGCAGCAGCCCTTCCAGAACCTCCTGAGGGAGTACTTCACCTCGCTCACCAAACACCTGAAGAAGGACCACAGGGAGCTGCAGAACATCGAGAGGCAGAACAGGTGAGCGCACAGAGCACACACGGCCCCCTTTCCCGGGGGAGAGGCGGAGTTTTGGCTTCCAGCCGAAAGGTTCTGGGTTCAAGGGTTGTACGATATTAGGGCGTCAGTCTGTGTGTTTCCAGAACCCCCTTCGTTGTTCCCTCCCTTGCAGGCGTATCCTCCACTCCAAGGGGGAGCTGAGCGAGGAGCGCCACAAGCAGTACGAGGAGTTCGCCACCTCCTACCAGAAGCTGCTGGCCAACACCCAGTCTCTGGCAGACCTGCTGGACGAGAACATGCCGGACCTCCCTCAGGACAAGACCGTGCAGGAAGGTGGGTCCAAGCGATGCGCTCGTTATGGAATGCTTTGGTGGGAATCTGTCTGTCTGTCTGTCTGTCTGTATTTAGGCAGCTGTAATGCTTTGAAAATATGTAGCGCTTAATTTTACTTTTAACTTTTTTATTTACTTATCATTTCAATACCTACTTCTTAATCACTTAATCTTAATTCCAGTATATTAATAAAAACAAATGAATGATAATTATATTTTATTTGAGCCGCTAATTCTTCAAGCCTCATTGGCTGTGTTAAAGGTATAGTCTGTGATTTTAAGACCATACACTTGACAGTTTTTCTCAATTGGTTACACACATTTTCTGAAAGCATGCCTCATGCGCTCAGAACTCAATTCTGCTGCAAAATTCAACTTTACATTCAAAACAATGTTATTTCTTCTCAAAATGGTATTATGTTGTCAAATGACACACACAAACCATCATATGAATAGATGTTTATAACAACCAGTTGAACACTGATGTGCTCAATGTAAAACACTGTGATGACACACTTCTTCTCCATTCATCATAACGACTTATGCCTTTTTATTGTTCAGTGTTACACTTACGACAGTACATACATGAGTGTGTTGTAAAATATTAGAGAATATTGTGTTTATACTCAGAACACACACAAATACACGGTAACAAAAATAATGTGCACAACCAAAAAGCGTGGGTGGGCAGTGAACCAGTTATGAACCAGAGCAGCCCGGTGGAAACTTACGTTGTTCCAAATGACAACATACCTGAGCTGCTCTGGGCCGTCTATCTGATCTGGTGGAATGAGTGTGTTGTGTAGGGTGTCCAGGAATGTGATCAGATGGGCAGTACTGTAGGGGCCAAGTGTAGCATGGTGATGGATGACGCCGTGGTGGGTAATCGCTGCACATATTGTGATGTTCCCTCCGTGCTGGCCAGGAACTTTATGCTAAAGCTCTTATTGTTAATTGTAGAACTGTGTGACAGGTGTTTGCCCACGTGATGCGTCAGTGTGCGTATTTGAATGGCAGCGTGTTCCTTGTGAATACAAGAGATTTTCTTAATGAAAATTGTGCCAAATGCAGATAATTGTGTGTAGTGTTTTGACAAAAGTGTGTTTTAGATCTGCAAATTGAGTGTAAAGCAGGAATTGTGCTTATAGTTTAGCAGAATTGGTTCAGGGGGTTGGCGCATGAATTACATGTTGTGGTCATTGTGTCTCAACTTACCAGTATTTGTGTGTAAACAGTTGAGAAAAACTGTAATACACAGCGTTTCTGAGGGAGGGGAGGTGTTTGGCGAGTGTTCCCCTGAATGCACTGACCGCGCCTCCTTTTTCCCCGTGTCCCCTCAGAGCACGGCCCGGGCATCGACATCTTCACGCCCGGCAAACCCGGGGAGTATGACCTGGAGGGGGGCATCTGGGAGGACGAGGACGCACGCAACTTCTACGAGAACATGGTGGACCTGAAGGCCTTTGTCCCCGCCATCCTCTTCAAGGACAACGAGAAGAGCGCCCAGGGCAAAGACAAGGACGACGGCAAAGGCAGGCTGATGTCTCTTAACCACCCCCCCCCGTTTTTTTTTTCTTTTTTGTTTTGTTCTTGCTCCGCCCCCCCAATGTTGCTCTCGGCTTAATTTGATTTCATATTATGGTCTGGAAACTAGGGCTGTGCATTGGCAAGAATCGGGCAATACGATACGTATCGCGATACAGGGGCCACGATGCGATGTATTGCGATACTTTAGGCAAGGCGGTGTATTGAGATTGAGAATATATTTTGCTGCATTTTCCCATAACCTTTGTGTTTTTACTTACAGCATGTTTAAGAATATCTAAATAAATATCGATATTGCAATTATCAATTTTACATTTGATCACTATCATGCAACCCCCAGTGCACGTGCACACACACACACACACACACGGCTGACGGTAGTGCATGTTCCTGGTCTCCCAGAGGCCAAAGAGGGGCCCAGCACCACAGAGGAGATGGAGCTGGAGGCCTTGGACGTCGCCGACGACCCCATGGAGCTGGAGGGCCCCGACGAGGCGGAGAGCGAGGAGCTGGCCAAGAAACTGCTGGACGAGCAAGGTGAATAGGAAGGTTCTCTCTCTCGCTCGCTCATTGTCTGTGTCCCCCCCAGGTTTGATGGAACACCTGGGTAAATCCCCCTTCAGTTTGTCTTCTCTGTTGCTTGCTGATGAATTAGTTTTATTAATTACGTTGTGTTTTTGCATATACTTTTAAATTAAGAGTAGAAACCCATATACATAAAATAATGATCTGGGTGTTGGTGTCAGTGTTGTGGTTCGCTCTTTACTAGCTGTCAGTTATAGTCCCGCAACTTCCTTGATGCTGTTTTCTGGGTTGTCCGCCAAGACAATTTAAAGAAGTGTAAAAGTACAGGCAAGCAATGAAGTGAAATGTTTTAATTTATTTTAATTTAATTGATTAGTTTACTTTTTCGTTCATTGATCTATTTGCCTGTGAAGAGCAAGAGGACGAGGAGGCCAGCACTGGCTCCCACCTGAAGCTGATCGTGGACGCCTTCATCCAGCAGCTCCCCAACTGTGTCAACAGAGACCTCATAGACAAGGTGAGGTGGTCTTCCACCACTGTTGAAGGCGGGGCAGGGCCTGTCGTTCTAGAGGACGCTTGCTAGATCAACTCAAATCAACACAAACCCACTCCCTTCAATGCCACAGGGTGCTTCCTCAGATGCTCCGCCCCAACACATTGGAAATGCATTGCGAAGCCTAGGGCCCTCACTGGTGTAAGTGGTGAAAAGGGAGGGTTAAGGGGGGGGGGGGGGGGGTCGTAAATATCTCTTCACAGTCCGCTAGCTGCCCGTCCTGTGCATGCTGTTTCTACACAGCCCTGGCTCTGTAGATAGGAACACAATCACAGTGGTGCACCGCATATAAGTACACTAGCCTGGTCAGGCAATGTGTTTCCAATCCTTCTGAGGGAGCACCCTATGTCATTGAAGGGAACGTTGTTTTTGTTTTGAGTTCAAATATCAACCATCTTTCTCCAGAATTAAAAGCGTCAGTAAGTTAAGTTAACTAGTAAGTTAGGTAGTTTTTAGTGACGGTGTCTCCGCTGTGCTTATCTCCACAGGCTGCCATGGACTTCTGCATGAACATGAACACCAAATCCAACAGGAGGAAACTCGTCCGAGCGCTTTTCACCGTGCCCCGGCAGAGGTAGGACAGAGAGTCTCCAGCAGGGGGCAGTGTTGTCACGTCGGTTGGTTTCCCCTCTCTCTCTCTCTCTCTCTCTCCTGCTGCCGCTGAGCACAGACGGGTTTCTCTTTCCTTTCCCCAGGCTGGATCTGCTGCCCTTCTACGCACGCCTGGTGGCCACCCTCCATCCCTGCATGTCGGACGTGGCCGAGGACCTCAGCTCCATGCTGAAGGGGGACTTCAGGTTCCACGTAGGTCCTCACTTCTCCATATAACAGGGTTCCTACGCAGCGCAATGGGACAGAATGGAGTTGGATATTGAGTCATTTCCAGGTCTGGATAACTAGGGGTGGGGCACAAGAGAGCATGGAAGTAGTTTCTGCTTTGCAGAATACTGCCCCAGGTCTGGCAATGGCTCAGTGGGTAGAGCAGAGCGACAGGCGATCATAAAAGTCACTGGTTCGAATCTGGTTGCCTCCTGGCTAAGTGTCAAAGTGTCCCTGACACTGTGTGTGTGTGTGTGTGTGAGGCAATCAACTACAGCACAATATGCTGGAAAGGGCTATATAAATGTAGGAGCCCCGATGTCATGACCTACTGGAGTTTAGTTCTCTCACGCTGGAGCTTTTCCCTGCAGATTCGGAAGAAGGACCAGATCAACATCGAAACCAAGAACAAAACGGTCCGCTTCATTGGCGAGCTGGCCAAATTCAAGATGTTCCCTAAAACGGACACGCTCCATTGTCTCAAGGTAGGCGTCTGCATTATGCATGCAGTAATTGCGCCCTAAATGGTGTTTTTTGAGATGTTAACTAAATAATATGACACATAAATGCCGGCGTTAATATTGACAAAATTCTCCGGTTTTATAAAAATCGAGTTTTAATTTTCGGAGAATGGCTCCACATATCTGGAACTTGGCTGGTTCCCAACAATACTCCCAATACTCCTTGCTTGCTTGTGCATCATCAAATTCCAATTCCCCCCCTACATTTTTTATCCTTATCTTCAAAGTTGTGCAATGGGTGCAGTTACACTTTAGACATACGTGAATGTTCTTTTGGAGGATTTTAAGGAGTGTGTGTGTGTGTGTGTGCGTGCGTGCGTGCTAGATGCTGCTGTCAGACTTCTCTCATCACCACATAGAGATGGCCTGCACCCTGCTGGAGACCTGCGGCCGCTTCTTGTTCCGCTCTCCTGAGTCCCACCTGCGTACCAGCGTCCTGCTGGTGTGTATGCACACGCACACATCACACACACACGCACACACCACACACACATATTAAAATCAGCATCTCACAGTTAATGTCATTTAAGTACAGTATCTTACAATAGCTGACTAATGGCAAGTTTCACAGACGTGGTTTAAGACTAGTCCAAGGCGAAAACAAATATTCAATCACGATCTCCTAGTCTAGAACTAGGCTTTATACGGACCAAAAATAATATCCCGATATATTTAGGTTGAATACCGATACACGATA
>JAODOY010061114.1:0-11384 GCA_025399855.1 Forbesichthys papilliferus
ATCTACACACACACACACACACACACACACACACACACACACACACACACACACACACACACACACAAAGACACCTCTTTTTCCAAAGCTACAGATGATGCGCTGTCCGGCTAGATCTCTGTCACCGTGACGATGAGTGCTCCTGCCAAACGCCCGGCAACCAGAGTCACATCTGCTCCTGTCTCTGTCGCTACGGCGAAACCGACCAAGTCGGCATGACAACCACCACATAACCAGGCGGCCAGCACGGGTGGCGGAGAGGAAGACAATAAGCCCAATTAATTAATACTGTATGTATTCATTAAACAATAATAATATACTGTATATGTGTTTGTGTCAGTATTTATGAATGAGAGAAAAGTCATGGCATGCAGTTCAGTGTATTTTTGTATTTCTCAATGGCAACCTTTTGGCATATTTTTTATTATTTTGTTTCTAGAACTGTTGGATGAAATAATGTAATTTCCAATGAACAACTTGCAAACGAAAGAAAGAAAGAAAGAAAGAAAGAAAGAAAGAAAGAAAGAAAGAATTATTGGATGTTTGCGTGTATATATTGTACACATCAGATAGTCACTTTTGGAACTGGTTACTTACTGGTGATACATCTATTTACTTAAGGTAGGTGGTGATGTGATGCAATTACTGATCATCAGTAACTACTAAGAGTACATAAACACCGACCAATCATAACATAGGTGTTAGTTGTCGTGGCCAATAGGCGTTTGATGATCTGGATCGTCCTAGAGGTCACATAAGATTATCTCTAGCACTATAGTCTATAATGAGTCACACCTGTGAAATTCCAACTATGACACTGTAAAAAGTGTCCATTCTAAATTACATCTAAATTAAAGGTATAGTCAGCTATTGCAAGGTAAGCTAATAAGCAAGGTAAGCTAATATACTTTTTGTCAAATTCACCAAATATCTCCTCGTATTTCGCTGTAGCTTACCGTTCTCTGAGCTGACTTGAGCTCAAAGTTAGCAGGTGATCTCGAGAATAACTAACCCCGCCTTACAGTAGGTGACTAATGGAAGCCCCATGTCCACAAACGTGGATTTAGAGATACAGTATTCACAATTTTCCATATGAGCTTAATTCAAAAATTTGAATATGAATAAATCACTCGGTTGCCTACTAGTCCTGCCCCCTTCACACCCACCCCCCCCCTCTCTCTCTTGCTTCCCTTAGGCATCTCTACACAGCCTTACTGCCTGTTTGTATGGCTGTCTGTCTTGCCAGGGTGTTTATATTTGCCTGGCTCACGGCACAGTGCTCAACAAGGTGGAAAGAATGAGGGGTGAAAAGACAGCACTGCTGCCAGCCAGGGGTTCTCTCTCTCTCTCTCTCTTCTCTCTCTCTCTCTCTGTCTGTCTCTCTCTCTCTCTCGCTCACTGACAGTGGATATATTTCAGCTAATACACTCCTGACCTCTTCCACTCCAATGGAGTATCAGCAAAACTATTTATTTCTCTCCTCCCTAATGCTTTTCTAGAGCGCCTCCCAATTTCTTTCTTTCTTTCTTTCTTTCTTTCTTTCTTTATTCTCTCCCTGTTGTCCTTACTTTCTCAAGGACAGATGCAACATACGTGCATACATATTTTTTATCACATGCGCATTTAAAAGCATTGCGATAGGCTGAAATGCATTTAGGAGATATTAGCCAACCTTAACTGCATAGTGGGAAACAGTGAAGTATTTATAATGTATTTTATATGCTGCACTCATTCATTTGTCAAAATGGCAGAAGAGTTTAGCAACGGGAGTGATACTAAAGTTTTTTAATTATGAGAATGTTGTTTTCCATTGCGTTTGCAAGTCTGCCCCTGTCAGTGTTGTCAATTTAAGTTTAGCAACTTTATTTCTAAAAAGCGACTAGCGACAAATGTAGCGACTTATTCAGACCAGGGAAAAGGCGAGAAATATAGAATTGTGTAATGTATTCTCATATGCTGCTTAGAGAAATCAGTCAGGCTCCCTCTGCTCTCAGTCAGTAACTTGTGTTTATGTGTGTGTGGTGGGGCCATTGCAGGAGGATTCAAATGAATACGCGATGACGCCATCAATATGCAAATGAGCGCATGACGTCATCTGGCGACTTCTAGCGACTTTTGAGGCTAGCTACTTTCATTGGAAGAGGGTTGGCAACCCAGGCCCCTCCCCGTCCTCTTCCTCCAAAGTAAACTCAACGTGTAGATCAGATGCAGCAAATTATGACATTTCTTTCCATTTGTTCATATGATAAAAAATGACAAAGATATAAATATATAAATATATATATATAAATATATATATATATATATTTATATAAATAAGTGCCGCACAATGTTGCATTTTCCACGTTACTGTTACTGTAAAACTTTTTATATAAAATGTATATGATCATATCTCCGATTATATTTCATCAATCGACGTCATTCAAAAACTATCATATAATTTCAAGCCAGCTTTTCCAACTGAAGCAGTGTTACACTAGTAGTGTAGGCTACTGCTACCATGTTTTTTTACACATAGTATTTGACAAACATTATTTATGTGATGATTTCGGACAAATATGAAATATGATTTTCAAAGGTTTTTGTTTATGGATTTAAAAAAATGTGTATCTACTATTAGTCACACATAACAGTTTTAAAGCCAATCTGTAAGCTCTCAACTGTTTTTTGGTTTATGTATTTATCACAGTATTTATCACAGACTTTTAGTAAACATATTCAAATCTCACATACTCATAAAACCTTCAGTAATGTTCACACAAGGCCTTAGTCCTAAATAAGCAAGACATGAGATATGAGTTGATATTGGGTACCTGTAATGTTTGTTACTCAAGAGGCTAGGCACCAGTAGACAGACACACAGTTTAATAACATGGGAAACACACACTTCAACAGAGAACTAAAAATAAACTGCAAAGGGGAAAACGAAAGCAACCCTACAAATGCACAAAAGATGATGAATAAACGCGAAAGAAGTGTGGGAAATTAAAGGACTGCCGCAAAGCTCCTATCGGTGGTTGGTACACCGATGTGAGGAAGTCCTTGTCACACCCCTAGACATGGGTGTGAGAGTACCTCTGTTAACTGCAGATTATATACACTAATGATTCCTGCTTCTTCCGTTTCACTCAGGCAGAAACCCTTTAAAATTGTGGACTCTGAAATGTTCTGTGATAGGTGGAAACCAGATCTCACCAAAAGTGTACTGCGCATGTATACATTGTGTAACATACAGTATACAGTAGTATATAGAGAATTAGTATACTGAAAGAAAGAAATAGACGTACAGTATACTACTTAGTGGCCCTAACAAGGTTAGGAGTACTTACTGGGGTTAAAATTGTGGATACTGACATTTTCTGTGATTGGTGATATTCTACCAGAGTCCACAAAAGGTGTAACTGTACATATGTATTTATATATGCATATAGTACAGTACATTAAGAATACACAACAATGGAAGTACTAGACAAGAACAAGTATACACTTGAAGAATCTTCTCAATAATCCTCAATAATATCAGGCCGATGTACACCATTGTACTTTACGGTACAAATTGATAATGTTTTGGCATTCTGCACTAAAGGGCAAATGTAAAAAATAAAAAAAATAAAAAAAATAATAAAAAAAAATAATAATATATATATATATATATATATGAAGAGGTTATTCAATCATTCCTGTTTGGCTTTCCATAGCGCAGTATATATGTACAGTATATATGTAATACAAATGCCTGTAGGGGCTTCTAATCTCAATGAGACATTACATGGTAAAATAACCTATAAAACATACAGTCCCCCCCCCCCCCACTCCCCCACTCCCCCCGCTCTGCCGGGGCCTGGCTCACCTCAGGTGTTTAACCTCCCACTAGCCTGGCGTCAGGTGTGGCAGTCGTCCCGCTGAAGCAGTGCATCATGGGAGACGAGGAATGGAGCTGAGGGAGTAAGGGAATAGGATGCTGGAAAAAGAGACATTCCGATCTCTCCCTCCATTTCTCCGATGTTCTCTCTTCCCGCCTCTATCCCAGTCACCAGAGAGAACCCTTACAATTCTGCCCATATAAAATATATGATTGATTTCACCACAGTTGATTGGTTGCTATGGTGTTAATATGTTGTAATAATGACAATAGACAGGTATGTGGTCACAGTGGCTACTAGTGACGCGCGGGCTGGTTCGGGCTGATTAGGCAGGGACACATCTAAAACATGCTGGGCAGCGCCCCTCTGGGACCAGGATTGGGGAGCACTGCTCTACAAGCTCAAGTTGGCGGTGTGCGGATCGGGTTCGGGTGGTTGATGAACGCATATTTTTGTCGGTTGGCTCTCATAACTAGTGGCTAGAGTGTACTACTGTAGGTTGTTACTCTGTTTCTGGTATACTGTAATGTAGACGAAGAGGACATCACATCAATGCACAGCCAACAAAACCCATTTACTGTACCAAGCCAATCATTTCACTATACTGTATCGTATTTGAGAGGACATATTGTACAGTGCTTTAGCAACAAGACTGTCTGCATCCCACAATAAAGCATTGCTAGCCCTGACAATCCCATAATATTAGCACACATCATTAAAACTGCTATTAGCAACCAGTGGAAATTCCATGACAACAAATTGAAGCACTGTTTATTACAGTGTACAATAGATAAAATAAGAGATATTAAACCTCCTCTGCTTTCTCACTTCTAACACTCCACCCTAATCCCACATTTGGTATTTCATAAAGTTGTACAGTACACAAGCACACTAGTTTAGTGCATTTCAGTAGTTTTCCTGGCCAGTTGTACTTGGCCTGGCCAGTAGTACATGGCCAGGCAGTTATATTAACCATCACCCAAGCAGGGAAAGATTGGGTTGAGAGGGGATAGTGTATCGTTGGGCTTAGGAGGGTTTCCTGACATCCTAAACATACTGCATATACTGTAAGAAGGTTTTTTGTACAGTTGCTGGTGTGATCTTGTTTGAGAATGTGATTGTATGTAAATAAGTGTGTGATCTGCAAAGCATGTCTTTGTATCAATGCACAATAATGGCTGCCAATATGCCAAGGCAGGTATTAAAACGTACCTGCCTTAGCATATTTGTGTATGTCCTCTGTGTGTAAGTGTGTGCACACATTTGTAAATTATCATCTGAATCACCTTGAGCCTGTATTGCAGCTTTTGAATTAATTTTCAGTGGCTGCATTTTAACATATTAAGTGATGTCCTGTACAGATGAACACATTAGCAATGAAAAATGAGCAACTGAAAGCTAGTGTGCGTGTTTGCGAGGGTGTGTACATGTACGTGGGGTGGGGGTGGTTGGTCTAGCCTTTTGAGTGTGTTTGTTTATTATATATTTTACATACCCCTTTACAAAATGATCATAAACATTATACATTTTTATCTATTATCTTCTATTAAAAGTATAGTAAGAATGTGTAAGCTAATACACTTCTTGCCCAATTCACCAAATATCTCCTAGCAGTCCACTATTTTACGGTTCTCTGTGTGCTGAAATATGAACCCAGTATTTCCACACAGCTCTAGCAGAAATAAACAACAATACAACAGTAGCCTATCCTTTGCAATGCATTTCCAATGTGTAGGGTGGCGCTTCTGAGGGAGAACACATATGGCATTGAAGGGAGAGGTGTTTTTGTTTTGTTTTAGATTTTTGCCAGAGTTCTCGAGACGATCCGCCAGCATTACTGCAGTGTGCGCCCCACAACATGCGTGTGTCTGAATGCGAAATGTGTTATCAAAAGTGCTCTTAATATCTACTTTTTTACGTTTACTTTATATGTAACATTACTTTTGTCAACGATGTTGAGGAAATCGGGAATAACCTGTCACCACCAGGCATACACAAATATATTATAGTAGTCAATCATCAATAACAAGCAAGTGGTCCACTTTTTTGGTAATTAACAGCTGAATCTGAATGTGTTAATTTGACTTGCATACAGTACGTCAGACACAACTGAAGCACTCAAAACTAATTTTATTTCACACGCAGACACACACCCGCGCACACACGTGCACACACACACACACACACACACGCACACCTGCTGGTGTGTTCCTGATAATACCCGCTGGATGTCACCTTTCACAGTGTCTGACCATGGCTCTATTTATAATCCTATCACTGAGCACAACACACACACACAAACACACACTTCTAGGTGTAGTAGAGTGTTTGCTGGAGAGTGATAACGGCCCAGTGATTTGTATCTGTAGATGAACATCGGTTTAATAAATGTCGTCTGCCTCTCTCTCTCTCTCTCTCTCTCTCTCTCTCTCTCCCCCCCCTCCCCCCCCCATAGACACACACACACACACACACACACACCTATTTTTCAGACCCCCTCTTCGTCTGTCTACAAGCCATAGTGAGATAAAGCCTTTGTGCTCGTTCAGTCACGCTGAAACTCTCACTATTTTCTCTCTCTCTCTCCCTCCCTCCTTCCATTCCTACAGCACATACACACACACCGCGATTGGCAAATGAACAATGGGCACGGGAGACATTGGATAGGCATATTCATTGTGTTGCCCTCGCCCTATAAAATGCCCTTTTCAAGCTAACGGCTACAGCAACAAGCAACTGCTCGCCTTGACGGACTTAAATACCTTACTTTATATTTCCTTGTTGACATCCCCCCCCACCCCATGTTTTTTTTATTTCGCTGTCACTTCATCTTTTATAGGTGAGTGGCTGCAAGTGTAGTTTCCCATAGCAGCCACTTTTATTAAGTTACTTTTAGATGGGCCCTTAAGTGACTTGAACATGTTTTTCTACCAACTTGGAATATCAGATCAACACAGTGGCATGCTAGTGGGTGGATGTTAGTCTTTCTTTCTTTACAGCGTAGCGAACAGACACCTGTTGAACACATCTGCCTGTGTGGGTCTCAGTGGGGGTAGGGGGGATTACAGGAGGATTGGTGCGTTACCAGGTTTCCAGACGGAAACCCTCCAAACTCCCCTGCTGGTATTTATTTTTATCAGGTGCACGTGCAGGCACGTGTGTGTGTGAGCGTGCGGACACGTGTGTGTGTGTGAGCGTGCGGACACGTGTGTATGTGAGCGTGCAGGCACGTGTGTGTGTGAGCGTGCGGGCACGTGTGTGTGTGAGCGTGCGGGCACGTGTGTGTGTGAGCGTGCGGGCACGTGTGTGTGTGAGCGTGCGGGCACGTGTGTGTGAGCGTGCGGGCACGTGTGTGTGTGAGCGTGCGGGCACGTGTGTGTGTGAGCGTGCGGGCATGTGTGTGTGAGCGTGTGGACATCTGCATTGCAGGGCCTAACACTATTAATAATGTTTGGTAGGTAGGCTAATTGATGGCCTATGGGACACAGAAAAATGTATGCACAACGTTATTAAACATAGACAGGCAATTTGTTTAAAGAGGTTTTTAAGATGAATATATACTAGTAGCCTAGTATATTACATTTAGGCTATGGTGAAGGAGACAGGCGGTGCATGTGTCTAGCTGCTTCAACTCTGCCTCTTCTTGCTAACTTCGAGCTCAAATCAAAGCATCATCACTCCGCGGACCTCCACTTCGCCACTCCACACGTCGAAACGCATTGTGAAGCAAAGCGTAGTACTACGGCTTTGTTGATGCGAGCGGTGTTCCACACATTATGTTGCTATATACGGAGCCAGGGCTGTGTAGTATGGGATTCTTTTTTCAACACGCACAGAGAACGGTACAATAGCGACATCCAAGATATCTGGTGAATTTGACAAAAAGTGTATTTGTTTACAATTATCTTGCAATATCTGACTGTACCTTTAATGCGTCTTGTTAGACCTTTCCTTGGTGTATCTATAGACCTTGTATGATTGACATTCCCCTGACTCTCCATGTGCTAGTTCTTTTTCACCTGTTTGGGTGGGAAAACCTGAGAAGTATAGTCTATAAGCAGCCAAAATAACCTGTTCTGGTTTCCATGGGGCTTTAATAAGACAAACACGATCTCACTCTTGCAATTAGCTGTCATAGGCATTTAGAGCACGCCACTTGAGAAAGGACACAACACAGAAATTAAAATAAGTGAAAGTCTAAAATGGTGTGTAGGCGAGACGTCACACACCATGGAGCTAATGTTGGCTAACAAGCAGTTGCACAGCAAATAGTGTGCGTGCGGAGTTTCAGTGTGGCGGACATACGAGGGTCCAAGAAACCCAATGTGAGTACATAATGCATCCAACTGATGTGTCCGTTGTTCATCCTGCTTGTCTGTCTGTCTGTTTCTTCCCTCCCCTCCAACATGATTGCACAATATTGCCATCACCACCTCAATCATAACAAACCGGAGTCTGTGCCAATAGATGGTTTTTCGACATGCGCACGCACACACACACAAATGCACGTGCTGAAGGAGCTATACAGTTGGCGCTTTTATGATGCCTTCCCAAGTGGCTGTTTTTCAGCACATCCACAATGGAGGGCCTAATGTGGATTTGTTTAGAGGGCTGGTTAATTGGAGTGGGATGCTGTAATTGCACCTCTTTTAGTGTGTGTGTGTGTGTGTGTGTGTGTGTGTCACCTGCACGTTGTTTGGGCTGTGTGTGGGTAAACATTTGCCTAGCCATAACTATGCACCACTAACACTGTACCTTAGTGTATGAGCTGTCGTACAGAGATTAGACAAATCGTACAACAGTGCTCCTTTTAAAAATAAAACAATTCTAAAAACACACTTTTCCTTAGCATTATGTTTATTGTACTGTATTTTGTACTTTTTAAGTGTGCTGTTTGGATTCATTTTATTGTAAAGCACTGTGACCCCCTCTTGTCTGTGAAAGGTGCAATAGAAATACACTTTAACTTTACATACTTACTCCTATATGGTCAGGTTTGTAAATGGTTCCGTTAGTCTTTCGCCCCTATACCCAGGTCGGACGACCGATAGGACATAGGGAACGTCAGCTGGGATTAGACCGTCGTGAGGCAGGTTAGCTTCACTGACGCACTGCGTTTATATAGCGATTTTCCCTGCTCCTTCAGAAACTCCGCCTCACGCATTGGAAACACATTGCCACCGCTGGGATGTTGTTGTGTGGTGTGGTCCGCACCACTTTGTTGATTGTGTTCCCATTTACAGAGCCAGCGCTGTGTAGAAACACTGAACGGAAAGCTGCAGCGGACCGTGAGAGGATAAGAGCTGAATTTGACTTAAAGTGTATTAGCTTTCAATGCCTTTTTATTGAACCCTTAATTCCAGACTTACTGTAAGGGTGGGGCCCGTCACCGACCCAAACAATGACATCATGCATTTGGGTTCTATGTTTCTCCTCTGTGTTCCCATATTGCTGCTGCTGGATGCCTGTGTGTACTCCCCCCCCCCTTCTGTTAATCAAGTCCCTCCTGCGATATCTTACTCGGTCTGTTTCTCTTTTACATCTGTGTGTGTGTGTGGGTTGTGCGTGTCTCAGTGTGAGTGCAAACTCATGGCGTGCCCTAAATGCCCATAGCTGGTCAATGGTCGTCATTTAACAGATGCCTGTGCACGCACACACACGCACTCAGAGAGAGACTTTGCTAATCAATTGGAAATAAGAGTCATTCACTTTTTCCACATAGAGAGCAGCTAGCGTTTGCACAGGTTCGTTTTCTCTGTGCTTGTAGTGTGTATTGGTTTGTTTGCGACACACAACGTGTTTTGTTGGTTGTTTTCTGCTTTGCTCTCTCTCTTCATGCCTGTGTGTGTGTGTGTGTGTGTGTGTGTGCGCGCGCCGGGTCAGTCCAAATGGAGATGTATTATTGGTAACCATTCTGAGTGCGGCCGCTATAGCTTTTCAGCAAGGCAATCAGATCAGTTAAGAGGCAGCTTGGTCTATGGCCCCTCTCTCTCTCTCTCTCTCTCTCTCTCTCTCTCTCTCTCTCCACTAATGTCTCTCTAGCCCCCCCTCCTCCAGCGATGGCCACTCTGTCTTATCTCTCTCTGTTGTCTCCTAACCTCTCCTCTGCTGCCACTGGAAGAAAAAGGACAAGGTCATAAAGGTAAACAAAGGAGAGAGAGAGAGAGAGATGAACTGAACCATCTCATTTGGACATTAGCCCCTGCACTGTTGTGGTGAGAGGCTAGCTAGCCCAGCGGATAATGCACATTGCCCAATTGTGTATGGGGCATTATTTAGCTTCAGTTAGCTGACCGCTTTGACAAGCTATTACTGGGGAGAACAGAGAGCAGTGTGTCTCTCTCACTCTCTCGCATGCAGCTAGTGGCACAGATATAGTGTTGCATCACTGATGCACAATGTGTGCATTCGTGTGTGCGTGTGTGTGTGCACGCGTTTACAGTATTTGCGTCAACAGCAAGCTGAACGCACTGCTGTATTTGCATCCAAGCGTTTAGGCCCAGTTCTTGAGATGACTGCAGTGGCATGTGGTTTCAGCCTGAGCCCTGCGTTGATCGACATGCATGTAAATCATGTATGTAAAGTATCATTGGATATGGCACGTACTGTACTGTATGTGGGCACCGCATATGACCCGGCTGTACACACATACACAGTGTATGACGCGCATTGTGTGGAAAATGGCGGTATGTAAATGCACAAGTCAAAAAGATACATCGTTATATTATTACATGCGAAGTCTATTGTGCTACTGCTGAATAACACCCACCCACGCGCGCGCACAAACACACACACACACACACACACACACACACACACACACAGTGCATCCAGTAGGGCAGTAATAGAGTGTGTGAGTGTATTAGACGCTGCTATCCAAGTGTTAAGTGCTGGCCTGTTGTGTGTGAGATCGATGACAGCTGAGCAACCTCTCCCTCCCTTCCTCTCTCCCCATCTCTCCCCCCCGCCCTCTCTCTCTCTCTCTCTGTCACTTCTTCGCGTCTCTCTCTACCCCTTGTTTGCGTGCCTGTGTGATTGTACATGTCATAGATGTACATGATGTACACAGTGTGATCTGTAAGGGGGCAGTGTTCCTATCAATACACATGTCCTAATGCTCACTGTCCGCTGATGCACACACACACACACACACACACTCTGTGCTAATGGACGATAGATGGATCTCTACATGGATCAATGCTTGTGCCTGTAACTGGGGCTTCATTCCACACTCGGTTGTGTACACACTGATCTGGCCACTGTTGAAATGTGGTACCGTTGAGCACCAGAGGGTCGCTGGTTCAATCCCCGCCTCCTCCCGGCTGTGTGTCCATCAGCTAGACGCCCCCACCCCTAACTGCTCGCTGCTTGTATTGGATGATCGCTTGTATGGCCTGACCCCTGACACCGCCATCGGTGAGTGAATGCGAGGCAGTGGTGTGCGGTGCTAGAAAAGTATAAATGCAGTCCTTTAACCATGTGTGTCCAGGGATAACTCCCCTCACCTCTGGAGCTGGGCAG
>JAODOY010061125.1:0-17295 GCA_025399855.1 Forbesichthys papilliferus
AGAGAGAGAGAGAGAGAGAGAGAGAGAGAGAGAGAGAGAGAGAGAGAGAGAGAGAGAGAGAGAGACCTTTGTTACATTATTGTTCATGTCTGTGTACTGTCCAAACTGTTGGACAGACTATTTTGTTTTTGTTTTTGTTTTGTCATGCTTTGGCAACATTGTCTTTGAACTTTCATGCCAATAAAGCAAATTGAATTGCGAGAGAGAGATGGCGGGCTTAAATGACAAAGAGAATGGAATAAGAGAGACGAGCTACGGACTCTACCTCAACATACTAAATGCACAGAGAGACGAAAACATCAATACAATAGTATAGCATAAAAGCATACACTCAAAGAGGGGCTCTGTAACTTATCAATTCTACTCCCCTCCCCCGTCGTCCTCTAGCCACGCTGATCTTGCCAGCTCTAATTTCACGCTCTGGAGATGCTAAAGTATTTATCGCCCGTATAGTAAACAGTCGGGCCAATCAGCAGCCAGCTGAGGTTTCCCCTAGATGATCACTCATAAGCGTACGTCGAATGTGTGGCTTTCCATTCTTTATTGTTACAGCAGTGGCACAGCGGGTAGAGCGGTGTGACAGGTGATCCAGAAGTCCCTGCTACGAACCCTGCTATCTCCTCAGCAAGTGTCAGGGTGTCCCTGAGCAAGGCACCTAACTCTAACTGCTCCTTTTGGTCAGGCGGTGCCTTGCATGTCAGTTATCACCGTGTGTGTGTGAATGTGAGGCTATACTGTACAGCGCTGGAGGGTTGGGAAAGCACTATGTTAATGCAGTCCATGTCAGCCGTGTGGCGAGGGGCTCAGGCGCAGAAACAGACAGGCAGACAGCAGAGAGGCGGTACAAGACTTGTTCAATAAGGTTCAACACAGGTTGGCACAATACGCGGTTGGCTGGCACCGTGTATGTGGGCAACAAACATGGCAGGACGAACAGGGAAGGCAGACTGCCATGGCCGTATCTCAGCGTGCACCCGGGCAGTAACTGGACCGGACGGGTTGGATGCAGCGGACGAACAAGGCGAGGCGTCAGGCAGGATACGGGCTTTCTTCTTCGTTATGGTTGCTGGTAAGTAGATCGTAGATCGAGGTGCAACAAACTGGCACCAGCTGATAGGAACCCTCGCGCAGGAAGTGAGTGGACTCATTCCTGCGTGGGGAGTAATCACGGCGCTGAGGACGGCCTAGGGGCGCTGTCCAGTGCTGATTCTCCCGACTGGCGCTGTCCAGCGCGAGCGCGGTGGCGAACCGTGACAGTCCATATACCATTTTACATAGTCTGATTGGGTGAGACAGAAGTGGGTAGTCCAATTGTGTGTTTGCAGTTTTTGATAGATTTCCCCAGGCTAGTCTTCTGGAAGCATTTTGTCAAAACCTGCCAATGTCTGTGAAAGCCTGAGACACGAAATAGCTCTAGTGTACGCTGTAGTCGAATATTGACCACACCTGGTCAAATCAGCGCACACACTCATTCACACACTCTCCACTCATTGGTACAGTACAGTAAATTACACTAAACTATTTAATGCACGGGCACAGGCACATGCACGTGCTCATCTAACAATTCCAGTTCACAAACGCTTATCGGCGTACCAAGATGCCTGAAACTCGCTGAGGAGCAAGGAATGGCAAAATGCTAAGCTGTAATACACACACGCAACCTTTCTGCAAGAAGTATGTCCTAAAATGTATTGATCTGTGTGTTGTGAAGGGCCAGCACACTTGACTTCATTGACTTTGTGCAGCAACTCTCTGAGGACCAGGAGTGACACTGGTACATATATCTAATTACATTCCTGAAGCTATGTGGCAGAAGCTTCAGACACAAGCTCTGGTTCCCTGTTCATTTATTATGCTGACATATGTCAGGTAACTGTCAATTAAAAGTTTTACTCAGTGAAATGGTTGAGTTTTTTATAGTAACTTGCTGTTGAGAAAAAAAAAGTTTTGGCAAAGAACAGTATCCACTCAGAATCCATACAATTAGATTGCATAAACTGTATATACTGTAAAGTATAATAAAGCAGTTCATAAGAAATAAAATATGTTCATATTATTATTTGCTATATGTAGTGTTTATTTTAAATATATCTACTGTATACTGTACATTTTGTTTGTTTCATGTACTCATGTACTTTTGTATACCAAACTTTTCAAACCTTTGTTTCAAATGTGTGTTACACATTTGCACCTGCCTAAAGTATACTGTAGCTGCCTGCATACATTACATAATGTATTCTTTATGTTTTCAGTTGTTTAACTTATTGTATTGTACTTTTAAAACTTTATATATTCTTCTTTTCTCATATTGTTGTTGCACCAATAACACCATGCTGAATTCTTTTTTCAGCATTCACAACTGAAAAGTTAAATACATCTTCTGAATCTAATTCTAATTATACAGTAATTAAACACTGCAACAACAGACCTACTGTACTGACAGAAGACATACTGTACTGACAGAAGACATACTGTACTGACAGGAGATCCAGCCATCTACTTGGTAAACATGACTGAAGATGATTAGTGGTTAAAGGTGTGGTAAGCGGTGCTGGAGATGGACAGCTAGTCAAGGATGAAACAGTAATGTGTGGTGCAGTATGCACCACTTTGTTTGTGTTTCTATTTATCGAGACAGATTATTTTAAACCTCATGCACCAAACACAGCAGTACATATACAGTACACTGCATTTGACAAAATGCGTATTGGATTATAATCGTATTCCCAACTTTATTATTTTATGTAATAATGAGGTATTAGCTACAAGCTACAAGTCATTCAAACAGTACTTATGGAAAGCGCAACTTTGATGGATATGCACTTCAAAAGAAAATATTTAGATAATGATGAAAATGAGGAATACTTACCGTCAAACTCGGCAGGCCCAACTCCTACGATGATGATAGACAAGGGCAGAGTGGCTGCCTGGACATGAATAAATGGGTTGGGATCAATGTACATTATTCAGATAATTCAAGAAGCTAATCGTAATGACTGTAAATTACAGATAAAATTTCACCTGCGCTTTCAATTGACTTCAGGGGTGGAAAGAGAACAATACCGATAAAAAGTAGTGCAATATACTGCATTCTTGGATTTAAAGTTTACTTGAAATAATGTGTGCGTGTGTGTGTGTGTGTGTGTGTGTGTGTGTGTATGCATACACATGTGTGTGCATGCATGTGTGTGCGAGCGCACGTGCGTGTGTATGTATATGCAAGTGTGTGTGTGTGTGTGTGTGTGTGTGTGTGTGTACTCACATTGACCACGGCTTCCTTGGTTTGGACCATGTCAGATATCACTCCATCTGTGATCATCAGCAAGACAAAGTACTGAGAACCATCTGTAATCTCTGCAGCACAGCTATGGCAATGAAGCACACACACACACACACACACACACACTATATTAGCTCCATTAAAGTTTATTCTCAGACACATACAGTATACAGTAAGATACAATGAATGCTGTCTATTTTAACCGCATGCTATATTGAGCCAATGAAAAGACAACAGTGGTGCAGGAAAGTCTTGGACGCTCTACCTGTAGTCAAAGGTAAAGGTGCTTTTATTGTCACATACACATACATGTTGCGAAACTCATCCCCTGCATTTAACCCATCCCTCAAGGGATGCAGCGCCCGGGGACCACCTCCAGATAGAGGCCAGTGTCACTGGTCAATGGCACTGGCTGGAGGGTGAACCTGACATGTTTTTAGTCTTGGATGTAATGTTGGAGTGTAGCTGACCATAACAATTAAAGATACGTAGAATTAAACAACATGCTGTGTGCTGGCTAGTAGAAAACAAGAGTGAATTTTTGGGATTCTATTCATGTTTTTCCAGCAATGTTGGCATTTGAAAGAACAAACAAAACAGATTAAAGCACAACTAGAAAATAAAACCCACTACAGGCTGTGTCACAACAAATACTGCTGTCCTTCATGGTTCATTTTATTTCTTCCCTGGGCTTGAACATGGAAAAAAAAAACCTGTAAACTTTACAAAAATGTGTATACTTCAATCAACTATTATACCAGTGTGAAATATTAGCTACTGTCCTATTACACACTGTATATAGGCCAAATACAGCTACTAATGTATTATAAAACAAACTATCTACTGACCCTAAGAGTGTTGGAACAATCTGGAACCCAAAGCCTTGGCCTTTGAACAAAATGTATTAATTCACCCACCAAGTAAAGAGTATTAACTTTATGCCAAAACATGACAAAGATTTCTTCCATATCACAGTCAGTAAACATTTAATACTGTATCCTTGTTTCAGTGCATCAATTGGCCTTGTGTTGACTGCAAGTACAACACACCTTTTAAAATGAGCAACAATCAGTTACACCTGGCGGAGCACGTGTGTGGGCATCTGCGTATGCACACGTGTATGTGTGTGTGGTCTGTGTAATATGTTTACGATTCGTACATGCATGTTTTGTGCCTGTCAACATTTCACATATTTGATCTGTGGTGCGTGTGTGCATGTGCGTGTGCGTGTGTTCAGGGATTGGTACCAAAGTGGTTCTTGATCGAAGGCTTAGAGTCCAAGCTGACCTATATGGGTGTCACGGCCCTTTTCCATTGAACGAGCAGGCTCGGCTCGGCTCAGCATGACTTGGTATGGTCAGCCCAGCGCGGTTGAACGTTGCATTTACATTATAACCGGGCTTTCCACTTGAAGGTGGCAAGTGGCACAGTGGTAGAGCAGGGCGATAGGTGATCAAGAAGTCGCTGGTTTCAACTGTGCTAACGCTCCACCAAGTGCCGAGGTGTCATTGAGCAAGACACCTAACCCTGACTGTTTCCGGTGGTCGGGTGTCTCCTTGCATGGCTGACATCGCCATCGGTGGATTAATGTGTGTGTGAATGTGAGGCAAATAACGTAAATAAAGCGCTTTGGATAAAACGCTATATTAAAAATGGCGTCCATGAAGGTGTGTCTTTAACTGATGATGCGCTTATCTTGAGTCAGTGAGTGTAACAGATTTGTCAACATGGATTTTCAGGCTAGGCAATATTTGACATGTCATTGTAGCAACATCCGCGGAAGACTGGTGACTAGGCATAATTAGGCTATAGTCCTATATGGCGAAAAGGCACTGCATATTTATCAGACATGGGTTGTTAAAAATTATGATCATAGACTAAGAAAATGAGTAGGCTAGATCTTTTAATTAAACATAATATGTCTGGTGAATTTTTATACACGCCGCATTGAGCTGGCAGCATGTGGGCGTGTCAGCAACTCCTACAGAAAAATATGAGAGTGCTGAAAGTGATCATTACAGTTATAGGCCCTAACTTTGTCCAAAACACAAACAAAAAGGTTTATTACGTTGTGAATGAATAGATTTGCTTCAAATAAATGGTTGTCTATGCCTTAAACTTCACTCTCCATGAGTGAGTTGTTTCTGTCTCACTACGTTTAGCCTACACGCTATTCATTGCGAATAGGCTACCCGATCAAGCTTTAAAAAAAAAGAAATCACACTATAGCCTAACAGAAACGCTGAAAATAGCCTAGTAGTATTGTGTGTTGCACCAACTTTCTGTCAGCCCCGCTAGGATTACAATAATGAAATGATGACGGAGCCTATAACGTCACAGCGGCTCACTTGGATGAGTGCCAGCTCACTTTGGCCCCACTCCACAGCAGGCCCATCTCGGGCCACTTTGCACGGTTAAACTGATAATGGGAATGCAAATGAGCACGGCACGGCTTGACTCGGCATGGCCAAATGTACCAGTGGAACAGCATCAGACTACATAAGACTGGTGAAATAACACTTTGATGAGTCAGTCAAATGAAAGACAAAAACACAAATGTCAGTTTCTGCTCAATATTTGCACTTTGATGATGATTGTCAGAAAAAATACATGCATTATTGTTATTCAAATGTATAATGTTAGAAAATTGTACTGTGCTTTTGTAAATGCAGTTTGACAGCTGCATGATATATTATAGTAATATACAGTTACATTTTTTACTATATATGTTTGAATATGTATAAGCTTTTGTGTCCATGCATGCAATTAGGCAAAACATTACAAACGCACACACACAGACAGACAGACACACATCACTCACTTAGCTACTTGGTTGATAACAGGAGCAAAGTTGGTGGGTCCGTAGAGTTGCACAGTTCTCAGGCTCTGAAAATAGGCCTCCAGCACCCCGTCTATGCCGACACAGTTTGACTTGTCAGTGTCACCACTCTGAGACAGAAAACACATAAGACTCACCTCACGCTTACAGCAATAATTCAAACATCCGTCTGTGTCAGTAAATGCATAAATCCAGTCTGACTGGTGAAATCACACACAGAAAATAGATGGTGTGCACTATTTAGAGAAGAAGAGGCATGGGTGTGTTTTACTGAAGATCAGCATCAGGTGGCTTCTGGCACACTGTGCTTATCCCTTCGTAGGACGTGGGCAGGAAGAGGAGGGGATGCTGGGAGATTCCTGCTGGGCTGGGAGATGAGCTATAGCTTTGTGAGGAGCACAGCCAGCTGTTGTCTCAGCGACAACTGGTCCACACAGAATTCTGTAATGTGTGTGTGTGTGTGTGCGTGTGCGTGTGTGCGTGTGCGTGTGCGTGTGTGTGTGTGTGTGTGTGCGCGTTGGGGTCATACCAGTGGAAATGCGTGGGAGATTTTTCCGTCGGGTGGCAGTTTAGCTCCAAAGCCATAGGCAGGAAAGAGCTTGTCACTATCATAGTCCTGGATAATCTCCCCCACGGCCCTCAGAGCCATGGCGTACGCATTCATCTGGTAGGGGCTCATGTAGTGGAGAGAGGTTGGCTGGGAAGGGTTACCTATACAGTACATGCAACACTATGAGCAATAAAAGGGATATTTAGCTATTGTAAGTAAGGGACTTTATTTTTATTTCAGCTCAAAGTTAGCAAGCGTTCTCGAGAGTGTCTAACTAAACTAAAAAGTTGCAAACACACATTGTAAAATATTATTTGTTTTAACTTAACTTCAAAATGTGTTTTCTTCAATGCCACACATCTTAGTGAAATGAAATAATACTGTATGTTTACTACAACCATCTATTCCTATTCTACTAAGGTCCCATAATGCGAAAGTGAATTAGGCTCTCTATTGGGTTTGAATGTTTTATAAAAGGAGTCATTCCATGAAAATCAAATATTTCTAGTTGTTTTTGGAATTAAATATATCAATGGGCCTTATTCACCAACTGTTCTTAAGAACAGATTTGTTCTTAAACCCCACTTGTGCAGTTTTCACAAAATATACTGGGATTCACCAATGTTTTATTATATGGGTGTAGGAGCCACATTTACATTTTTCATAACTCTTAATTTACTGTTTTCCTTCTGTGTTCTGTTATTCGTGCGTGAGCCGCACCATGCACCCTCTACAGGTGCGGAGGTGCAGGGCGCACCTATAAATAGAGGTGCGCTTTAAGCATGGCGGAGAGGGCGAGACAGCACACAGTTATTGACCTCAGTCGCTGCATACCACAAAAAAACCCAATAATGTTTTAAGTTCTATTTTTCTGTTACAATAAAACATCTTGCATATAACTATTCACGTTGGAAATCATTCAAGTCACGACTGCGAGTCAGACATGCTACACCCCGCACTCCCCAAAGTGGACGACAATCTGGAAGGGCCATAGGACATGCCTTAAACCAATTTGTCGTTTTGCCACTACAATGGGATTTGTTCTTAGATAAGAACAGAATCTATGCACATTCAAGTGCACTCTTATGCACAATTGAGAACTGACATGTTTGTGCAAAACAAGGTTATATCGTTTTAGTCAGTTCTAATTTAAAATGTTCTATTTCTATATTTTGTAATTAATTATTTTCCTTATGTTACACATATGTGTGTTTGTTTGTGTTAATAAATACACACTACACTAACAATTCTGCTAATTTGTGAAGCACTTTCAATTGCTATTGTGTATGAATTGTGATATATATAGAAACATGCTACTTAGAAAAGTGAGTGGTTCCTAGTTAGATCATACTGAAAAGTTTGTTTGGTAATGCCCTTATGAGGATAAATGACTGGCCAGCCATCTACCACAGTACATCAACCTGACGTTGATTGCCAGTACGCAAACCGTAAATAAAAGTTTAATGGTCAACATTGGCAGATGACCAAATCTGTCTAAAAGTAACAGGTAGGCTCAAGTCATCTGTCTGGGGCAGTCGACAAGATAGTGTATCAAGAGCATGATGTGTACTGTGCACATAAATAACTACATTAGATTAATATAGGCTATTGTTCAGTAGCAGTAAACTGGTTAGAAATAGGCTACTTAAATAATTTTGTGTTGATTTACTTTACTTTAGAAACACGCAAAAATGATTACCGCTTTACAGTTGCTTTTATCTGGATCAATGTTCGGTCATATCATGCAAAAACATTTCACTTTATGTCCGTGCATAACAAAGATAGACAATGTTTTTTTTTTTATTTTAAGGTTTCTTGTTTAACCTTCATTCATGAAATAATAGTAGTTAGCCTTAGTAGACCTAAGACTGGTTATCAAAATATCACAACCCTGTCCCTACACATGAATTTGTGGCTGTGTGACCATGCACTGCTGCAATGCCAATGCTGAGCCGAACAACAATGAACCCAATTCCGCCTCCCAGACTTCATGCGCAATATTAACGCATTGAAACCACTGTTGCACATGTGGTTTAAACCCATAGAACAATATGTTCAAACCGCGTTGCACCGCTGTTTGAGTACTACTGTAGCAGTCAGAGTAAAGCATAGACTATATATATAAATCGACGTCACCCATAGCACCCATAGCTGAACTTATTTGAACACCGCACTATGCTGGGTCTGGACGTTGCCATGATTGCAGTACCTCACTCCGCCTGTAATGCCCCCCTATGTCCCGAATTCAGTATAATGGGGAAAATGCATGGTTAATATATGTTTAACGGATGAGTTATATAAAAATCCCGCCTCCCATACAGTTGGCATGAACGTGGAAACTAGCTATAGACAAAACCTTTTTTTTTTTAACCAGGCATGTAAACATGTAAATGTTGGCTGTAAAGTCTGACATTTTAACATTGTAGTCTATGGGGATTGACTCCCTTTTGCAAACAGCCTCAAGTGGCCAATTGATGAACTGCAGGGTTTGGCTCTTCCGTGTTGTATTCATATCTCAGGTTCCCACTTAAAGTAAAGCAGCCGTAGCCTCACATCAGTGCAGGCAGCTTTGTGGAACAGGAGGCGGGGTGAGGAGTGGCTTGTTGGATTTAAAGCAACAGTCACTGAAAACCGAGTGTAATCTGATAACAGAGTAAAAATTTGCAAAATATGGTAATATTCCACATTATGGGGTATTTTCACCTAAACTTGTCAACATTTAATTGTGTCACCATGTGAAAATTGGCATGGAATCTCCTGAATGTAACACATGTACAACATCTGTGATATCAAAACATATATAAAACAACGTACCATTGGATGCTGTAAAATCTATTGCTACGGTGAAGTTTAGTTGTGTTCTGGTGAAAAGAAAAAGAGACCAATGATGAGGAAATTACAGGGCAATGCACATTGTTTTGTATCTTTATCTTTTAAAGAAATATTGAACTTTTGCTAAATTTGCTATCTTACTTACAGTACCTCAATATTACCACACACACACATGCACGTACACACATACACTCAAGCCAAATGTATTCAGTTTATGGTTCATTGGCTAAGTAGTATGAGGATCTTGAACATTTAATTAGCAAAAACAAATTAAAACAGTAATTAAAAGTGAATGAAGTGAATAAATTAGATATTTACAATTTAGGCTGGATAGTACAAACATCCCTAAAACCCTTATGCCCTGTGGGCCTAATACAAATTCAATGCAATAATTGCCTTCAGAAATTAACTCTATTAGCAATTACACACACATGCACACACGCGCACACACACACAATATTTAAATCAAACTACTGTACAGACACACAAAAAAAAAAATTATGTACATGGTACACTAGACTAATCTCTCTCTCACCCACACACACACAAACACACTCTTTTTGATGGCGCGTAAGTTGCCATTCAATCACTTTGAAAGCATTATTCTTCTCACCCTCCACGGATGAAATCCACAAAGGTGTATTCTGATTCCACTTTGAAGGACAGCAGAGTTACCTGGCAACACACACACAAGCACGCACGCACACGCACGCACACACACACACACAAGATATGTACAAACTGAGTTGGAATATTATATATAGTACAAGTAGACACAAAGCTTTGAAAATATATCCACAGTAAGGCGGTTGATTGTAATAATAGGTTTATACAGTAAAGCAACATGTGAAATTACAGGCACACATAGAAGAGAGGGGCAAACTCACTGTGCCTGAATTTATGTACTTCTTCTTTTTGCCTTTCTTCTTGGGATTTAATACCTAGTTTGTATAGTGGGAAAAGGCAAAAGAATGACATATCGCTTTTTAGATAATTACATTTTAACCGATCATATCGATAATAACATGAAGCAACACCATTGAGACAACAAAAACCTTTTTGCCGAATAAAAGGTTCTGTGCTAAACACAACAACATGACTTGGAAATAAAAGTATGGTAGAAAGATGTGAAAGATGTTTAAAAACAACAATTTAATAACATGCAGTGTGCATTTGCATTTATCGACCAGAGAGGCCAAGTTATCCGGTTCGCTTCAACTGACACCTAAAACTAAGCAGACTTCTCATGCTAATGATCCTCATGCAACAATTCCTGCTTGGCCTGTCTCACCTCATAGACATTGAAGTGGTTCTGACCTCGAGACAGCTCTCTGTAGCTTGTAGTGAATTCACCAATGAAGTCATGGCTGCCGACAGAAGCAACATACACCAAATCCAATAGCAATATTTTAACCCTTATGGGCTCTTGAAACACCTCATCCACATTTCGTCATGCGCCTGTCCCCACCAATCTCTCCCTAGTATGTCATCTTTCCATCTACAGAATATTGTCTAACATGTTACAGTATGCTGAACCTACCGTAAAAAACCTTACCAAAACCCAACAGAATTCACAATAGTGACAGATGCTTTTACCTTCCATCTCGATCCCAGTCGTACACATCCACTTTCACCGTTCTGGTAGGTAAAAAAATAATATTTTCAACTCATTATTGGTGAATCAGTGTGTTTACTAAGGCAGATCATTCATTTATATACAGTAAGTATTTATTCGAACAGGTCTTGCCAAAAGAAAAAGTATCAGGGCCTTGATGTATTGTACAAACTGTTCATCTAAATTGTACAGGAGATTATCAAGGTCACAATAGTTTTAAGGTTTAATGTTATTCAATGCAAGAATGGAAACATCAAAAACAGGAATATGCATTCAGACACACACTAACATGTTATGTAATTCCATGGAGGAAGGATACAATCATCAAGTATTTTCTGTCTTGAGAGTTATTAATAGGGTTATGGTATAAAAAACATTTCATTGTAAGGAATTGTTGTGCTGTGTTTTACAATGGGGTTTTTCATCTTAGCTTTCAGGGAGTAATATTCATTAAGTGCATGTTTCTTCTTTGTATTATTCACAAGTGACATTGAGCTCAGCCAAGCTTTTACTTTGAAGTGTGTTCGAGTCTGTGGCTGTCGAGTGCTCAAGCTAATGCTGTGCATGTGGCCTACCCTTGAACAACACAAATATGCTGTGTAAAACTGAGTCAGTCCTAATAACACCAGTGCTGGTCCCTTGGACACCGTGACCGACTGCTGGCATTATTCTAACTGACCCAGTAACAGGTGATGTCAATCATGTGCAGATGAAGCCTCAATCCCATTGGCTCCATTGTGTATCCCTACACTTCAACGTGAGCAGAAGCATCTGCATCAGTGTGTGGAGTGCTTTATTTGCAGCCATTAAAGGTATAGCTAAATGTAAGATAATACACGTATTGTCAAATTCAACAATCTCCTCGCATTCCGCTATCTTTACCTTCTCTGTGCGTGTTTAAAAAATAATCAGATACTTCTACACTCTCACAATGCATTTCGATGTGTGAGTGCCGTGGAGCGATACTGTTTCGATTTGAGCTCGAAGTTAGCAAGCATTCTGGAGAATGACTAACCCTGCCTTTAAAAGTTACTTGGTGCAGCTTGTTGGTTAATTCAACCAATGCGCCTCAGTAAATGTCACAGAAACCTACCTAACCTTGAACTGAAGTGTAATTACTATGCCATCTTTATCTGTCCACTGCCTGTTTTGCTGGTTCTGAATACTGATGGAATACCACTAGGTGATTTATTAGCACTGCATTTCAGTGGAAGGAAAAGGAAACGCAGCTAGCGGAAAAGATACCTGACCTGTCATAGTCTCCGTTACAAAGGGCTCGAACAGGGATGGTGAATGGCTGCCACACAGGGTTCAAGGTGTTCTTTATAACCTCTGTCTTATGGCAGATGGTGAACCTGAAAGCCAAGAACAGATAAAAAAAACACTGTGCATCCAAAGCTCACCCTGTACCTGAGAAACGAACTACTGTAGGTCCAACTCCACATTTGTAATGCATTGTAGTGTTCTATTTAGGCGGAGAGCTACAGTAATCAATATCTATTCGTGTTCAGCTTTGGACTTGTTAGAAGGAAAGTAGAAGTTTCACTTCTTTATCTGGAAAAGAGCTTGTTGAGTGCTTTTCAGAAAGTGACTGCCCTCATAAAGTTCCTTCCACTGTGTACTGCTGAAAGAAATCCTCTTTTTGCCATTAAGTACCTTCGACAGCTCTGTGGTAGTTATTAGAGGAAAGTGACGCATTTCCAGGTCAATTTAACACTGCTTTTTCTCCCTATAGATGTGAGCTAGTAACTTTGTTGTCACAAGCTTGGCTCATGTTCTTTAAAGTATCCTTAAAGTGGCAAACCTCCAAGGGGATTGTTAAATGTAACATAAAACTGCTGCTAAAAATAATAATAAAATGGGAAGATGAGATAGAATATCAGATGATGTGGAATATCAAATGTACAAGATAAGACCGTGAGAATTTTAAATACTAAACAGATAAAATGGAACATTCTGAACACTTGGCTTAATCCGTTAAATTCAGACTCACGTTCCGTCTTCATTACTTCTATAGAAAACCAGGAATGGGTCAGACTTGCCAAAAAAGTCTTTTTTGTCGAGCTTATTTGCACAGAGCTGCATGGTAGCAATGTCCTGATGGAGGAAAGAAATGTACATCAATTAATCTAAATGTTTCCAAATACAATTTGCAGTTGGCTGACTGAACCAGTAATACAAAATATTCAGCCATCTGCCAACCGTCTGCAGTTCTGATTTGTGTTTTATCTTCTCATAAGAAATCACCAAAATTTGATCTATCTATTACCAGATTATAACTACATTGTGTACAAGAAACAATCATAAACAACACCTAAAGGCATACATGAAACTTTAAACAATTTACATTCAAAAATAGAAATAAAGTATGAATAATGAAACAAAACTACTCTGTATATATATTTGTTTAACTTTAAATACTGTACAGTATGATGTAACTGATGTAAAAGTACAGTAACCTTACTGTACTATGCTTGTAAAGATTATTTCAACATTTTCTAATCATTTTAAGGGGGACCATGCAACCTGCCAGAGAACCTCAAGAATGGAACTGGATTGTGTTGTGTGTGTTGTGATATGTTGGTAATAAGCAGACTTGGAGCGGCTTCATATTTATGTATGAGCGGTGAAAGCAGATAATGAGTGTCTCGGGTAGTCGAAATGCTGTAGGAGATACCAGGATAAGAAATCATAATTAGAATGGTGAGGAGAGCAGAAAGTGAGAAAGTATGCATAAAGAAAACAAAGATACAGTAGATAGAAAATGTCTGGTTTAACGATGGAATTTCATGCTTATTTCTACTGTATGAAGCAGGCACCATGGGTACACTAAACTTATATACCGCATACAGTATCATTGAGAAAAAAAGTGGAAGTGTTTGCAGAATCTTGCAGAATTGCATTCATTAAATTAAATTAGGAAGGCCGGAAAAATAGACTGCATAATGTCATTTTCTTTACACCTGATTAATATAGAAATGTTAAAACACTATTACAGTCTAGCACTATTTAGGGGGCTGAGAACATTATTAGCTATGCATTTCTATCCTGATGAACCTCTTTACTAGTTGCAATACCCGCTGGCATGCATTATACTGTATATAACAATAAATATGATATTTCTTGCTAATGAAATTTTGCAATTGCTCCCATTTTTCACAAATAATCGTAAATTATTTTTATTGCACTATTTTTCTGCACACAAAATATAAATGTATTTCTTTGTTATTTACCAGGGTATTAAAAGTATATTCCGTTGTTGCACACTGACGGTAAGCTAATACATGTTTTGCCAAATTAAGCAAAAATCGAATGGCATTTTTCTAGCCTTCCGTACTCTGTGTGTGTTAAAAAAATAAGCCGATACTTCTACACACACGCTAACTCACTTAAAGTTAGCGTTCTTGAGATTGACTGACCCTGCCTTTAATATCTACTGTATATTAGTGAGCACTTCACCTCTATCAAGATAACCCATCCATACCCAACAGGTGTGGCATATCAAGATGCTGATTAAACAGCATGATTATTGTACAGGTGTGTCTTGGACTGGTCACAATGACAGTATTCATCTATATATTATCTGCAGTTTTATCTTGAACATTTTACTTTGTTTAAGCACTGAACTGTAGCGATTTCACAAAGGGCATGCATTTCTATCTTCTATCAATTTTTTTTTTTGAGAAGGGGGCCAGAAATGTTAGTATTTGCTGTGACCACCATTTGCCTCATGCAGTGCAACACATCTCCTTCACAGAGAGTCAATCAGGTTGTTGATCGTTGTCAACTCGCCTTTGAAGGCAGTGCCATGCTTCTAGCTATTGGAACGAATTGGAACACGCTGTCATACACGGCCAACTCTGATCCAACAGCATCCCAAATAGGCACGTCCATACTTGTATGTTGTAAAGATCTGTACAGTTATTATACAGAAAACATCCCAGTAATTGTGTAGAGATCCATGCAACATATGCAGCCATGTGTTAACAAACTGCAGCATGAGGAACATATCATCACAGTATCTGCACATTCAAATTGACATCAATTAAATGCGCCTGTCCGATAGCTGCCTTACAGTATGCCTGATCATACTACCACAACACACAACGCCACACACAACACCAGAGGTCATCAAAGGTGAGCATTTTCTCACTCAAATGTCAAGCTTCCCTGAGATGGATTTTGACATGCTTGGGTGTGTAAACCAAATGTAAAGCGGCTGTCTCATATGATCTTGCAGGTTGAGAATCTGGATATGGAGGTCCTGGTTACACGTGGTTTGAGGCTGTGAGGCCGGTTGGATGTACTGTCAAAATCTCGGAAATGACGTTGAGGACGGCTTATAGGGAAATTCAGTTCACGGTCAAAACAGCTCTGGTGGACATTCCTGCAATTCCTGGAGCATGACACATTTGTAACATCTGTGGTATTGTGTTGTGTGATAATATTTCACATTTTAGACTAGCCTTTCATTGTGACTAAAATACGCCTGTGCATTAATCATGCTGCTTAATCAGCCTCTTGCTATGCTACCTGGATTCTCTTGGTAAATATTAAATTATGACTATTTTCTTGTTGCTCTATAGCAGGAATATGCTATAAGCTGTAATGTATAGTTTATCTACAATTCCTTTTATTTAGTTGCTAGTGTTAGTAAGATGTTTTTGAAATATAAACCTGTTTAGGTAATTTCAATTCAATAATTCACACATATCCTGTGACAGCTGAGTACTGAATAAGACAGCAAAACATTGATTTGTAATTATTCTAGCCTGTGTGTGTGTGTGTGTGTGTGTGTGCGTGTGTGTGTGTGTGAGAGTGAGTGAGTGAGTGAGTGAGTGAGTGAGTGAGAGAGAGAGCAGTATTATAAATGCATACATACTCAGAGGGGAAAAATAGAGGTACTGACCCTACAGTTACTGAGTTCCTCTGCAGTGAAAATAATCACCCCACATTTTTTTCCTGGAATTCCGCTGAGAGAGAGAAGGAGAGAGAATTTCAATAATATGACAATATGACAACTGCCCAGAAGGTATCATACATAGTCAAAACTTGACCTGCGGTAGAGAATGAGGCAGGCATGCAGATTGTCTCATTTATAGGAAACAGACAAATGGTCATTCACACGAATATACCGTAAACACAGTCTTATATATAAACATGCTACATTTGCTTTGTTGTGGGACATCTGAGCCATTTTCTTCTTTAGTTTGTTGTGTAAAGAAATCAAATGACATTAAAACTGACAGGGTGAGAATGAGCTGGTTCCCATGAAGAAACCCTTCAGTCATAGCACCAAGGGAGCAATGGGAAAAAATACTGAATGGTGGTCTCAAAAATAGATAACATAGAGAATGGCGTACAGTGGCTAGAGAGGGGTTCAACACATTTGGAGAAACTTTGGAGGATTTTTTTTGGAAAAACTGGGGGGCATTCTGAGACAATTTGCAGCACATAAGGTCAAGTCTGCTACAGTAGTCAATTAAACAGTTGCTGGACAGGAGAGAGGAGGAAAAAAGAACAGGAGAATAACTGGGAGAGAGAGAAAATGAGAGAGAAGGGGAGAGATAATGACAATCACAGAGGAGAGACCGGCAAATAGACAAAGATAGGAATTTGTCGAGGGAATCAGCAATATCTGTAGACAACTTAGGACCTGTGGCTACCAGTGCTTAGCTCACACTGTGACTCATTAGTGAAAACGGACAGCAGAGAGGGACGTTTTCCCCATTAGTTTTACATAACAAGCCCACTTGGCTCAGTGTTGGGATGGGAAAAAACACATTGCATAGATAGACTGTGAGCAGGTGGCTATACAGTATATGGACATTATTTTCAGTTTGCATTGCTTAAAACATACATTTATGCATTTCGACCCTCCCAACACAAAATTGAAATAATGACCTGATATATATAATATTGTAAGTACAGGAAAAAGTGTGGAAGGCTGGGATAGATTTGTGGTGCTTCTCATTCCAAATGCTGCTCAAATAATTTGCTCATATTGTGCGTTTTTGATGTTTCCATATGGAGAAAAAAAAAACGAGTACATTTTTATTAAACCATCTCATGAGCAGATGATAAAGCTTTTCGCAGTACAGTAGACGTATTTTGAAAGTCAATATTTAGAAACCAGTCATAGCGAACTCTGTGCTTCATTACCTGATGTTAATGTAATA
>JAODOY010061136.1:590-17295 GCA_025399855.1 Forbesichthys papilliferus
TCAACACTGCATATCTTTAACCATGTGTGTTTTTATGCTGGGGTGCGTTCCTGTCTCAACACTGCATATCTTTAACCATGTGTGTTTTTATGCTGGGGTGCGTTCCTGTCTCAACACTGCATATCTTTAACCCTGCATGCTCTTATGTAGTAGGGGTGCATTCCTGTATACAGTCACTCTTAACACTTAACCATCTTATGTAGGCCAATCCAAAATCCTGTGACAACAAATCATTGATCACATTGTGACACCCACGTGTCTAGTAAATATGGCTTAAAGGGAAAATGAGAGGCAAAAATAGCTAGTGAATAATACAACTATTCAGTTATTTATTTATCCCCCTCCACTGTGGAGGAGTGGGAAGGGTTTAGCCGTCTGTACAGGAGGGAGTGTCGGTAGGTGTGTCTGGCGGAAACAGGCGTGGCTAATGACCTAATCAGCTGGGGGAGCGTGGGAGCAGGGAGGCAAACAGCCTCGCCTGGGAACACTGCAGATCACAACGTGTCACTGTTAGCTGAGAGCCTGCCAATGAAGCCGTGAACGGCGCGTTTAACAACGGACAATCCCCACGTTGGTTGAGACTGTATGTCGCAAACGTCCCATTTCATATTTGTTCAAGCGTTTTTGATACTTCCCGTTTCGTTACCACAGCAAATGTTTGTGGTGCGAGAAATGCAATGCACCAACCCTCAAATGGATCCAGTAGTTTAATCAAACGCTCCCTGTTATAATTAGTGATATAATCAGATGGAGGGTTTCTTTTTTTGGCAGAATTTCCTATGTAATCAGTCTATTCAGATGTAAACAAATGACCTTGTTCATAGTTGAAAAGACCATGTTAGGGCTAATATTGTGTTTAACCTGTGATGCTGTCAGTGAGGTCCTGGTTGTGGGTCTTCCTCAGCAGTCGGACCAGGGCAGGCACTCCATCACAGTTTTTAATGGCAATCTTGTTGTCAGCATCTTTGCCATAGGAGATGTTTTTCAGAGCTCCACAGGCTGCGTGGTGCACCTACCAGACAACAGCTTCTCTGTTACCGATTGCATAACTTGACATTTAAGACAACAGGTGACTGTCTTTTTAGGATTTCTCGATTATTAAATAAAAAAAATTTAAATTAACAATTATTTTGGTCAATATTGAAATCACAATTATTTAAACAAAACTATAGATTTTTGGATGTATTCCAAAATGAAAGCCTGCTGTGAATTTCTCTCTTGACGGTATGCAAAGTGCAAATAAACATACCTCTTTGTTTGGGTTGTCCAGCATGGATACCAAAGCCGGGATGCCCTTCATGCGACGCACATCAGACTTCACCTGTAACCCAACAGGATGGAGGTCATTGTTGGCACACATATGGACCTCTTTGGTTCTTCTAACGATGAGATTATCACACTTTCATCCAAAGTGACTTAATACATTTATAATTGTTACGAGGGACCAGATAGTGTCTAGCCAACTAGGTAGGCCCACACACCTTGTCGTTCTTGTACGTGAGGTGCTGGAGGTAAGCGGCGGCGTTGCTCCTCACGGGGTCCAGCCTGTAGTTCAGCATGGCGATGACCTCGGGCAGCTCCGGCTGCCGCCAAGCGGTGGGGGGTCCGGGGCCTTTCCTCAGAGTGCTGTCCAACGAGGCCATGCTTCCCCGTTCGCCCTGAGCCAATGGCGCGCCTCCCCAGTAGTACATGTCCCCTGCGCCGCTCATGTCGCCGTCCAAGGTGCCCTCATAACTCCTGGGGAGAGACGGTTGAGAAGGGGGTGGGGGGGTGGGGAGTCAAGGGGAGCCTGTGACATTCGGTGGGCTAACAGTAGCGTCTACCTCCAACAGCTTGCAGGCAGACACATGGGCTTATTGTGCCAGATGTTTTTAAAAAGTGGACCCAATACGACTTTCTACCACTAGGTGGCACACTAAGCGCACCGGCATCTCATACCAAAACAATTGCTGGGCCACACAAAGCACACACGTGCACTAGCATGCGCCAACATGCACTGACATGCAGCTGGCCCGGATATTACAACACAAAACAGGTGTTCATATTACAACATGCACAGAGGGAGTGTGATGCCATTCTCTGCTTAGGAAGAAATTGCTCCGCTATATATTTACATAGAAAATAGTTGCTGCTGCTAAGTTATTGAAATTATTATTGAGCACTTTATCATAGTCACACATTGTATTTAATGCATCAAGCACAATTGCCCAGATATGGACCAGTTGTGTTCTGGATAAGTACATTCTACTAGGGTTGGGTACCGAAATTTGCTTCAGAGTTGAAACAGAATCCGAAATGGCAAGAACCGAGTACCCTTAAAATAAATCAAATTTTGGCTCTGCTAGTCGGTTCCAAAATGTGACTTAGTTATTGGGGACAGGATGGTCTAGTGGTCTGGGTGTTGGGCTTCCAGCCGGAAGGTCGTGGGCTTGAACCCCGGTGTTGACTTACTTGTAAGCATTGAGCATTTAAATGCATTAACACGTATTCACATTTAAAAAGAATAATCTTATTTATATTATTGTTTATTAAAGAAATCTTCCTGAATCCTTTCAGTGTCACCAACATTGACTTGACTGATTATAGCCTAAAATAAAAGTTAGGAAATTTTCTTCTTTAAATATGTTGCATTTCTTCTCCAAAATGTTGTAATCGGAACCGGGAATTGATAAGAACCGGATTCGATAAGCGGAATCCATTACATTTAAACAATACTTAACCCTACATTTTAAACATCTAATGATCCCAACCAGCGGTGGTAGATCGCCATGGGCTGAGAACAGTGCATAACACACTGGTATGACTAGCAATGTGCATTAGACACCGGTATGAATCGTGTGTAACAGACTGGTAAGACTAGCTGTCTTCACACACACACACACACACACACACACCCTGTTCTGCGCGGGGGGGCGTGACCATAGTGGTTGCGGGGCACGGTGCCGTAGTGGACGGGGTGGCCAATGCCGTAGTCAGGCTCGTCGTAGCCCACGCTGCACTGGTCATCCTCCAGTCCGTACGGCTCCGGCACAAATCTCTGCATGCCCGACAGCTCCAGGGCACTGCCCATACGGCCCACCTGCACAGAGGTAATCATAGGGGGAAGGGAAGGATGCATTAAAGGTAAATCACAAAGTTGAAAACGCACACCTTGTGTAGAGATGTGCTGGCTGGTAAACGTCAAGGAAATTCAAAAGGCAATGTTGGTTTCTATATATTAAACTGTCTTGCATCTGAGCTCCAGTGTGCAGCTTCCTTTTGAATATCCTGCATTAAAAGGTATAGGTCAGCTACTGTACGCTATTTGTAAGCTAATAGAAATGTCAAATTCACCAAATATCTCCTTGCATTCCACTAGCTTACCGTTCTCTGTGCATGATGAAAAAAAATTATCTGGTACTCCGTAAATAGGAACATAAACAAGGTGGCGAACACCGCTCACAACAACAATGCCGCTTGGCAATGCTTTTCAATGTTGGCGGAGCTGAGGAGGGATTTTGTTTTGGTTAACTCTGCCGTTAAGTGACGCTGAGCTGGCAGTTACAATGTGGTTTAAAATAAGGCTCAGGATAAACACAGCCCCCCCGCCCACACACACACCTGCGGCTGTGCGGCATATGGGTCCAGCTGGTTCCTGCTGGGGGCTCTGTAGCTTGGATCCAGGGTCCTGTAGCCATCTTGGACTGGTCTTCACAAAGAGAGGCCCAGACAGTGTCAAGTGAAGCTCATTAAGACACAAGTGTGGTGCCAGATGAGTACGGAAGGGAGCACTATGGGGTAAACTAAGTATGTTTGTCCAAATAATACATGATTAAACAACTGCACACAATGAAAGGAGGGTATTGTGTTTTTCAGCGCATAATATGTGAATAGTGAAAGTGTCAGTTAAAAAGTTAAGAGTTAATTATTACAGTATTCTGTGATCTATTAAATCGGTAAAGGGAGCATGCAATATGTTATGTCAACAACACGTATCCATTTAGAGACAAGCGATTCATGTTAAGAGTTGAACCGTGAATGTATCCCCGGTCAGATTCAGCTGTGAAACCACCATAGCAGAGAGACTGGAATTTAACAGAGGGTGCAACGGACACCACTTCCACATTCAATTTCGGGAGGGGGGGGGGGGGGGAGGGGTCCACGAATTTCACCATCATATAGTTGCCCATTATGCCTCTCAGGTGGCGTTAATGGATATTTTGAGTTTATTACATTAATTCCCAAGTACCTACTAACAATCTGAAGTCACAACAACCACTTAAAAAGGTATAGTCAGCTATTGCAGGCTAATTGTAAGCTAACACACTTTGTGAAATTCACCAAAAATCTCCACCCATAGCCTTTTAAGTAAAAAAAATAAATAAATAAAATAATGAGGTATTTCCACACAGCCCTGGCTCCATAAATACTAACATAAACAAAGTGGCTTTGCTTCACAGTGCGTTTTAATGTGATGCAGCGCTGCAAAGGGATACTGTTTTGATTTGAGCATAGCAAATTAGCAAGCGTTCCCGAGAATAACTGCTCCTGCCTTTAAGAGGCCGGAACCGTTCCATTTATGCTTGCACTGAAACGCATTGCGGTGCTCCATCTTTGTTAGTACCCCAGTATCTCTGGCCACGGTCAACATGGAAGACACGGGTACCTGTAGCGGTCGTCCATGTGGACAGCTCTGCTGAGGCTGGCGTAGGTGTCAGCGGGGAGTCCCTGGCGGTAGTCGTCGTAGACCCCCTGGGGTCCGTAGTGGTAGTTCCGGGGCACGGTGTGCGTGGGGTAGTCCATGGGCCCCGGGCCCATCCCCCCTGGAGGCGGGCGGTAGAGGCGGTCCTTGGGGCCGAGGTAGGCCCCCATCCCCGACACGGAGCCCCCGCCATCCATAGAGAGCGTGTCGGACACGGAGGGGATGACTGTGCGTGTGGTTGTGGTCTTCACCACTTTCTTCACCTGCGGGAGAGAAAAAGTAAACGTTGACGGTGAGGCGGGGACACGCCTGAAAGCAAGAACGACCAGATGCAGGCTTCCGTCGCTTCGGAGCATTACCGTTGTTTCCGTACGCCGCGTGGTGCCGTCCTCGCCCGTCTCCACGGAGATGACAGGCGGAGCCACCTGCGGCTCTTCCATCGTGTACGTCTCCTGCACCATCTGGCCAGGATCCATCCTGAACTGCACAAGCACGCACACTTTTTAGTAAACATGCCATTTCAGGTTTATAAAAAAAATACTTCCAATTACAAGACATATTGTAGCTGTGAATTCGGGAAAAACGTGTACTCTTAATAATTCAGACAGAAAAGTATCTTCAGAGGAGATTATTTCCCCGTGTCTGATAAATTACATTGGGTCGATTGGGGAACAGCTTCTAAGCACAGCATCAAATCTTGTGTTGAATCTTCTCGTGACTCATGCAGTATAATCCAAGACGCTACTCATCAGTAGGTTACAAACCTGTATTTTCACAAAATATAATATTACACGTTTAAATTCTCGCACTCGCCAGCCCAGATCTAACACTTCTGTGGCATGCAGACCTGAGACGGTAGGGGTTTAGCATATTGATGTCATTATGCTGAGGTTTGAAGGCAATCCCCCATCAACTACATTTTAGCCACACAAGGATCATACTTATTGGGAGCATTCACTGTTGTATTATTATAATAATAATAATAATAATAAAAATAAATTAAAAAAACTATTTCAGGTTAAATTCAAGAAACCCAACGACTCAGACAATACAAGTACAAAAGGCTATATTCAACACTGCATCAGTAATTGATGAATGAATGCAGTCATTTTAATTTGTTGGTACATAAAGTATCCTTTTAATATTAAGCATTTAATAAATCTTTTGACGGACAGTTATGTCCAACATGAATGAATGTTATTCACAAGGTTTGAACGACGGGAATGTGTTATCGATGAACTAGCTAGGCAGTCGTGAGCACTTGCAAACGTCTTCACAGGGATGTCCTAGCAGACACTTGGCGCCCGTCCATATAAAACCTTGTTGCGGTCAATCGGCTTACGTGATGCGTCCCGTTGATGTGACCCTCGTTCAGTGTGAGCCTGCCTATGTCCGCATCACATGGAACACAGCCGTTCTGCACGGAGGGAGGGCGGAAACACAAAACACACAGATGTTAGGAGACTGTCTGCTCAGCCTGGCAGTGAGGCAAGCAGACATATGAACGCACGTGAACACCGATGACGATACAGAGGGTACGAGCGTTAGCACGGTTGAGCTGTGGAAACGCAATTTAGCTTCAACACTGAATCACACTGACATTTATCATCGCAGCATCATCTGTATTTCACACACACACACACGCGCACGCACACACACACTCCTTTTTCACTCAAACACAGTGACAAGCTACGGTAGCTGATAAAATGGCGAAAACACTTTTGAACTTTTAGAAATGAAGCAATGCAATGGATAATGAATGACCCAGAAATTACCCACAGGTGAAAGTATCTCTTGTTACCCATTTAACACTAGAGGTGTTGCCCGAATAGAACAAGCAATGGGTGTGGCGTACTTTCCATTCCAACCACAAGGAGAGCTCTAAGTCTAAGAAGAGCTTGCTCAACAGTCAGTCAGTCTACAACAAATCTGTAGTAATGTGTGAACGGCTGCTGGGAACGCTGTTGGGAAAAGCAGGAATACGTGGTGGTAGAGACATGGGAGAGCTGTCAAATAGTCCCATTTCTTAGACACCGTGCAAGAGGGGGTGCTGAGCTCAGGCTAGGAGGGGGAAACGAGAGCATGTGTAAACCTGTCAACAAAAACCAAGGTGGTGTTGCACTGCCTGTGAGAGCATGCAAGAAGCATGCCGAAACCTCTGGGCTATGTAAACACACAAGAGAGATAAGCATTTCTGGCCCTTCCCTACACACACTTTACCTACATTGATCCTGTGGGCCTGGACATGGCCCTGCAAATATATAGGCCCTATGTGCAAGCAAATTAAAAAATGGAATGAGAAAAATATCACATAAAAACAGTTGGCTGTGTATTGATCACTGCAAACAACGTTTTTATCAAAAAGTGGACAAATTCCAAGAATGGGTGTTTGAGTGTATCTGCAAGGAATTACAATGTGTTTTCATTCAAACTCAATGAGAGCGTGTCAAATGGACGGTTAGCCTAAATATAGCACATTAGCCAGAGGGGGAGGAGCTAGCACCAAGACTCATAATGCATCATATTTTTTTTACTGGTTTATGCATCTCCCTTGAATTTAGTGAAATTAAGATATGAATTACCTAAAAATAAACAGTTTGAGGGCAAAACAATCATATATTTCACATTAAAACCACATGAATATGCTATTTGCATGACCTTTCACAATCCATTTTAGCACTGAAAACAAACAGCTTTTCAGTGGGACAGGGGCCAACAACAAAATAGGTAACATGGGTCAGGCTGAACAATACCACCAGAGCATTGATGGCTGCACGCGCGCACACACACACACGGTGGGGAGCAATTAGACAATGGAGACATGGTTTTGAGGGGTGAAGGTGAAAGGATTGTTATTTGCAATGATTTAAGACAAGAATGGAAGGATGGAGATGTGTTTTGGCTAACAGACGAGCTAGGCAAACCAACAGGAACTCTTTGAATGGGACACATCTGTGCCTGACTTCTACACAAAACTAGTTAGGGGTGCATCTGTATTTTAAAACAGAAGCAAAAGCAGTCCAGTCAAACTAAACCCACCAAGGAGCTATTTCCAAGCCCCTGGACAGGTTTGCTTACCAGCCATCCAGCCAACAGAGATGGGACAGTGATGACGATGTTGAAGAACAATGGGGTGAATTGATCCAAACAGGCAGGATGGTTTAAGGCCAATTTATGCTTCTGCTTTGAATTTATGCAGAGCCTACGGCGTTGCGAGCCTTTAAACTTCTGCGCTGGTCTGTGCGCATTAAGTGTGCATATGTGAAGCCCTACTATAGGGAACTGCCATTTCGTAAGGCTCCTAAATTAGAACACAGAATAGAGTGTAACATTATTATATTATATAAATATGCATATAAAAATATTTCTTTCCAGCGAATATCATACACAAATATTGACCATGGAAAAACTACTGCATGTGTGCCGTCCGATATATAAATATAGTATTGACAAAAGACGCGCTTTTCGCTGCCTGAACAGGGTAAACCCATAGGGAAATCCCCATCTTGTCATGTGCCAAATTGTCGTCTTGGTTAATAATGCTCAAGCAAGGCATATCAAAAACATTTCTTTCCAGCGAATCTCATAATTATACCAAAATTGTTAACGGGAGACAGTCCGTGCATGTGCACATTGATGCCTTATTCCAAAGCAGTCTGATATGGCCTTGCATTCAACAAGACTGTTCTTGGCAGTCAGTGTTGACAGGCGCGGTGCGGGTCAGGTTACAGCGTATGGTACACAGCGACCTACGAATCTTATCCGGCATAGCAACCACCTACAGGTTCAAAGCAGAAGCATACGTCAGCCTATAGGTTCCAAGCAGAAGCATACGTCGGCCTATAGGTTCAAAGCATACATCGGCCTGTAGGGTATGCGGGAACCTATTCGTAGGGGTACATAGCCTCGAACGGGAAGCATACGCCGGGCCTGTAGCATTACCTGCATGGCGGGGAGGGGGCGCGGCAGGGTACCGGCACATGATCTGCGCTCCTCCTCCAGAGCGCGGCTCAGCATCTCAAACTGTCTCTCCTGCTCCCGCACCGAGGCCAGCAGGGAGGCCGTGCTCGCACACTGCTCCATTCACACGCTGAGAGAGAGGACAGGGGGCGAGACAGGGTTACCACCGAAGAAGACCACAGCCACCCGCCCAGGAAGAGAGGGCTTAGCCACCACAGAGGACACAGCCAAGAAGACAGGTTGAGACTGATAACTGCAGAAGACGACCACGGCCAGCCAACCAGAGAGAGAGGGCTTAGCCACCACTAGGGCTGCAACAAGTAACCATAGTTATCGATAAATAAATCGACAACAGAAATCGTTTTTGTTATCGGATAGTCGGTATATCAAGCACTTACTTTAATAATGAATTATGTTCTAATAATTAAATTAATACTTTTTTTTAAACTTATTTCTCAGTTGTTACATTAATCAGGTAAGTAATGATGTTCAGCTAAGACGTTTAAAACTGCCTTGCTGTGGGTTTTCTATGAGCACTGAGAGATGGCAGATTCAAGTGTTAAAAAAAAAAGTATTATAATAATTGTATTTGTTTTAAAAACAAGTTTAAAACTAATTGATTAAACTCAATTGTAACATCGGCAGCCCAGCATACGAATAAAATAAACGTTAGTTGCAGCCCTAGCCTCCACACAGGACAGGACACAGCCGGTGAATACAGGTTGAGACTGATAACTGCAGCAGATATACCCGGGGTGGAGCCCTGTGTCATGCACATACACTGTATGTGGGGACTGGGGAAAGGCACACAAGATGGAGAAGAATGTACACACATTGCATAAGTCACAAGGACTTGAGCGGTAAAGACAGAGGAAACAGCACAGCTAGCTACAGGACATGAGGCGTGGATAGGGAATTTACGGAGGTACATTAAGAGACTGGCGGTGACACGGGTGAATTAAAGGTGTGATGGAAATAGGTGAGCTAAGCTGGCTTGGCAAGCACAGCAGAATTAGTTTTTTTTCTTCATTTTCCCTCATTCTGCAAAGTGTGACTTTGGTGTTCAACATTGCTACCACGATGGGGGAAAAAAATAAAACGGGCGTAATTCTTCACCCCTCCTGGCGGTGTGATTTCATGTGCAGGTAAAAATAGAAAGAAAATTGTGAGGAGTGAGATTATCACAGTACATTTTAAAGTGTTGTGCTTGTTAGCACTCTCCGTTCCATGGATAGCGGAAGGGGGGGGGGGGGGGGGTGGGGTGGGGTTGGGGGGAGAGCAACTGCAGGAAGGGTGGAAAGGTGTAGATGAAAGATGTGGCAGACCCCCGGGTGATAGAATTATTTAGGGAAGGTACTTTTCTTCCATCAGCTAAGCCTGAAGTATGCCTGCCACACACACAGCCGAAAAAATATTGTTGGCAAATCTGATTCAACAAGAAATGCATGCAAAATGTTTGTAGGCCTAATTAATGCAATTGGTCCAGCATTTAAAACCCCAAGCAGTAGGCATTGCTAGCATTTTATGTTGTCTGAAATGGTCATTTATATATTTTTTTAACTCCCCCATTATGCACAAGACCTCATTCTCACTTGCCATACAGCATTTTTTGTTCCAAGTGGCATACAGAAGCTAATATAGAAGGAAATTCCAGAAGATGATGATGGACTGAATATACATAGGCTCTGCATCACATATCCTCACATATTGCATTCTGGCCTACGACAGCACAAAATGTATGTATCATACATTATCACAGCACTGTGCCGTTATAATATAAGCTAATGTTGGGGTTGCCATCAGCTGCTGTTAGTAGGGGAGCACTGGGTCATCAATTACGACCAACAATAAAGGATCAGCGTCACCAAAGACAGAAGTGATTAAATAAGTCAGAATTGCAACAGCACGAAGAGTTCTTCCATTTAAAAAAGAAATGCAAATGTAATGAAATTGTCTCATCTATTGAGCTCATGTAGCTGCTGTTGAGCAATACTTTAACTCGTCTGTCTAGTAACAAGATGCTGACTGACAGTCAGGGCTCATTTCCAAATGTAGACATAAAATAATTTTCTACCTTACTCACGCAAATCAAATGGGCTCTCGGTAGGCACTACATTGTTGGCAAACCACCATACTCATGTCCGCTGCTCACTAAAACACACATGACTCTTTTAGTCAACAGCGAAATTTGTTTTAGGTTCAGGTGTATGTGTGCTAGTTGTGATAGAGTTTTTATTTTTATTTTTTTAAAGGGGGGGGGGGGCACAGAGAGAGACTATATAAAGGTTGAGAGAGAATGTGTGGGTGACGTGGGCCTCATCCTTGAAAACTCACATCGCAGTTTCGGTGTACTCAATCCAACACTATTGCTATCAGCTCATTTTATTTTGCCAAGATTATGGTCTGGAAACCCTGTTTGCATCAGCGTTTTTACAGCCACCGCGCTGGCGGACTAATCAGGGTGGGTTAGTGAGATGATGTTGAAGTCAAGCCTGTTTCTAAATGGTGGTAGAGCTAGATGAGGCGATCAAAACATATTGGATAAATGCTCGTTAAATGCTGCTCCAATAGTTTCAATAAGAACCAGAGGTCTACGCCGAGTAGGAGGTAACGACTGTTATCACTTCCCAATGGAGCGTGGCCACACCCTCTTTACAAAGGAAACATGGTGTGGTTACACAAGGCTAGGGCTGGACGATATGGACAAAATGTATATCACGATATATTTCTTAATTTCTGTCAATACGGTATAATTCTGACATAGATATGAACAATAAGCCTCAGAAAAACTGCTAAGCAATGCATTTGCAAGTCTATGAAATTTAAATATTTTAGATAAAAAGTACAAATAACATTATTAACTTGTATTCCATTCACTGGAATACAAGTGACTGCAGAGCCCGTCATTCAGTGACCAATGTTGTGTAATGTACATGTAAATCTTATGAGAATAGAGGAAATGTTAAAAATCATAACATTGTTATTGAAAGAAAATGTATACAGCGGTATATATTGAATTATTGTCCAACCCTACACCAGGCCAATCTAACACATTGTCACAAACAATCATACTCTCACAAATTTGATATGTATGTGCACACCAAAGGAATACCCCACCATTGTCATAGATTCCAACGGGAGATCTGACATCATATCTTGTCACAGCTATGCTGATTAACTGCACTCACTCAATACTGTAGGGGAAGAAAGCTCTGATTTTCACTGAACCAGCTGGGAAGCCCAACCGAATAGAAAGATAAAAAAAACATGATCAGAGTCTAAATTATTTTGAAGTGAGGATAACAAAACTTCCAACCTATGGAATGTAATATATTGAACATGTAAGAACCATGGTTGCTATTCCAAACCACATAAGAAAACAGAATAATCGCAGACAATATACAATACCTTGTCTTGATGTTTCTTTTAAAATGTTATATCAGGTCAGACCCTATAGCCACCCTATCGATGAGCACTGATTGAATGCCTTCAAGAGTGTAGGCTTCGATAACTGCCATTTGTGTCTTGTAGCCTAGTAAAAGGTGCTACAGACATACCATTAACAAGTGGCTCCCGTAGCTTGTGGCAGCTAATCAAAGCAGTTTAAATGTATAAGCATTCTACACTCCATTATCGGCTGTTTGCAAGACCATTAAGGCAAATGCTAAATCATGGTAGCTAATGGGATGGGCCTGACTTTGCACACCTCCTAAGCAACTTAAAGTATTCGGTCGACTTGACGTGTAGAAACAGGCACAAGTAATGGGGATGTATACAGATACGTTTGCTATTCCATTAGTGTCCGTTGTCCAGTAAAACCAATCATCTCACCATAGCCCAGTTCATCTCTAGTGGATACAGCAGGCAAACCTGAATGTCAGACCGCGCACACACACGCACACAACTATGGTACAGCAATGTTAAAATGCTGTTGTCCCTTGGCCAACTAAGTTGCATTTGAGCGGTCACAGATTTGGCCTCTATGCGTCTGTGTACGTGTGGGTGTTGGTGTGTGTTGGCCTTGGCCCCTGTCCAAAAATTACCGCCTTTGCCATCCACAGACTTTGGACTGTGAAGCACCAACACACTACATAAGAATTAAACATGGGCAGAGCAGAGTGTGGCCACAAGGAAACATACACACTTGTACTTTTCAGGGACTTTTGGTAGACTGTCCCTCTGAATTGCATTCAATAACTCACTATTCTTAGGAAGGAAGGAAGCACACAGTACAATAATTGAGAATTCAAGACTATAAACAATTAAAAACAAAATGCCAAATCTGTTTACCTACATCTTAGACTAAAATGAACATAGCATGTTTCTCTTCATTTTGTCTTCAACATAAAAACAATTAGGTTAGTTTAAAATTATTTCATAAAACAAAAAAAACAAAAAAATGTTTTACATTTTTTGTTCTTAAGGAAAATTGATAACATGCTTTACTGACTCAAATATAGTTGGCAACAGATATAAATACAAACTGGGCATAGGCCTATTTATGATAACCTGGAATACACAAGTTGGAATTAAATTAAAGGGCATCAATGCGTTACTATAAAACGGCAAACTGAACCCTATAAAAGTTATACTACCATCAGCTACACATGAAAAGTATATGTAATTCTTTAGACGATGCTCAATCTGACCAGATTAGAAATAAAAGAGGGAAAATAGTCACCATTATAAACAGCCTGTGGGTAAAACTGAAAAAAATAAAGTAAAATGCACTTCTGTGCGGGACACACCCATAATGTATTCTGAAAGCCCATCATTATGGAAGCTCAGAAATGATACCCCTGGTTAAAACAAATGGCTGAATGGCTCGCTTGGATACACTGTCAGACATCTAACATACTATAGTAGGCATAAGAAATTGTGAGTGATCTCTAGTTTTCAACTCGACATTAAGTTACATCTCTGGGAAAGGATAGTCACACAAAGCAAGGGGCAGATCCAAACTTGTTCCTAATCTTGTATCTCGTGTAGCAGGTCAACACAGACATGTCTGTGGAATTTAGAAGGGGCAAATATGCAAGCAAGTTACATTTCAATCATGTAACTTACCCCCACCCCCTCAAAAACAAATAGTCTCATTTTACTTTGGAATTGTACAATGTTTTCAATGTAAATGCAGACATTTTAAATGTCATACTCCGTGGACTGCCGTTGCAGTTTACGCTTCAAATCACAGCATTGTAGTTTAGCAGAACTAAAACTATAACCCAGCGAGACTGAAAAAAGATGAAGACATTTAAAACCGCTACCGTAGGACTCAATGGCTCTCCAGGTAAACATTTGTGCCACTTGCTATTAAACTACTGAAAATTGAGAAGGTGTCTGCATCGGAAGCCTGTAGACAAACCACTGTTTAATGCGACAGCAACCACGCCTGCCACACCCCACAGGTACGAACTCACACAACAGGTTTTGCTTTCTTCATTTTACCCCGCCTCCCCCTCCTTTCCCTCCACCATGTCTCATTCTGTGTGTTAGACGTAGACCACATCAAAAGACATCTGAAACACTAAAGAGTGAGGTACGAACATAACACACAAAAAACGTTTTAACAGGCTATAACTGCATGAATAAATAACTAAGAATCATCATGCATGACAGCGCTTAGCTGAGAACATAATGAAAGCACTGTCTATAAAAAGGTACGCGTTTCAGGTAAGCTAACATCATATAAACCATTTGGACTTTGACATGGCAGGCTGGCCGGTCACTTCCGCGTATCCTGGTTATCCTGCAAGATGTTTGTCTCGGCACATAAAAAGAACAAACTCAAATAACAATATTTATTAAATTAAACACTTCACCCCGACAAGCAGCACACTGTACCGTTTACGGTAGTACATTTGCCACACAGTAAATACTTGTACAGCAAAACAGTGAACAAAATCACTGGAACAGATGATCATAGTTAATATATGGTTGCTTATATTAATCAGAATAGTTTACATTATTTGATAAACGTATTAAAATAAAAATTAGATACAAATAAACTGGTATTGCAAGCGCACAGAAGCCACCAATCCCACCTTACTAACGTAACGCTAGTTAGCAATTAGCTTGCTAACGCGGTGCTATCAACAACACAGACCAAATTAACTAACGCTAAACAATAATTATAGTGAGCTGAGTTCGCAGCGACTACTCACACATCGTAACATATAATAATCATCAAGAAAATAGATAATTACCGGTCCCGATGAATATTATTCTCGTTTCTTTTTAAAGTCCACAAATGTAAGCGACCGATTTAGGCCAAAGTGTCTAGCCTACTAAAAGCAAGCGCAAGCCAGGAGCAGGAAATCGCTTTGGTGGAAATCAGGGATGACCCTGTGGCAGATCTGCCCCGCGGTAATGCTTCTACTCCGCGTCGCTGATTGGTCACGTCGCAGAGCGCTAGTAAAACATTATGGCAAAATCATTATGTTCTTCTAGATCGCCATTATCAAGAGCAAACATGCACCTCGGTTATCACTTGCTCCCAATACTACTGCAGCGGACAGCTAAAGTGGTCAACTAAAAACGAGCGTCCTATAGCTCTATCCGTAATAAACACGATACCGATTGGCCGAAACCGATTAAGGAGCGTATAACAACGTTTAACATAGCCATCGTCCACATGCAAGGGAAACGTCAAAACACCCACCTATAAAGCTTCCTGCACCTATCTTCCTCGCGTTGACTTATTCACTTGTCTCCTCCTTCGCTCCCCTCTCCCCTCTTCATAGACCAAGCCTATGCTGGAGGAAAGGGAGGTTTTGGTTAAATGTCCTAAAGGATTACAACAGTAACAGCCATTTCAACCAAGATAGAATAGCGAATGGGCCTACGATGGAATAGGCTTAGAACTGGGAATATACTATGTATCTTATAAATATTAAGGTTTTGCTATAAATAATGTGTAGGCCTAATGAAATTGAGTTTCATTAACTTCATGAATCAGGAAGTTAGTTATTAATTCGTGGCTATAGGATCGGATTATTTGTCTATAGGGATCATGCCCTTAGTGTTTGAATCAAAAAGGGGAAATAAAAATAAGAGGCTAGATATTTTAATATATACTAAATGTTAACTTGACGACTTCGTATTACCATGCACCCCCAATGCCACAGGTTTGTTTTAGTGGTTAGCTGCTGCCACCCAGTGGTCTGCAAAGCGCATTGCACTGTTTAAAGTAAACGTATTGCCCCCCTCATTTTAGAAGGTGGCATGTTAAAAAATAAAAAAAACGATATAATCTGAAACTTGAAGAAACCCCTTCTTTTACCAAATTGTTTGCCTAGGCTAACGTGAAACTCCTGTGTGTTGCCCACTGGCTGGCGTAAGTCATAAGCGTCTTGCCTATTGCAGGTACATGACATTACACTGATTTTCAGCAAATGAGCAGCCAGCTAGATAATGTAAAACATACATGTGTGAACACATTCTTCCGTCTGCTGTTATCTCCTAGCCTCGCGAGACCATCGTGATCTCGAGAGCTTCAGTTTAATTTCGCCGTGAGAATCAGCCTGGAAAGCCTCGGAATCATTTTGAATGTGTCCGAGTAGCAAGTGAACTTTCTAATCAGTGTCATGTTTATATCTATACGACAGATTTTCATTTCAATACAATGAACTGATAGAACTGCTCAAAATGATAAGTAAATGTTGCATTATTCTTTCTTTAATGAAACTGACAGTCTACTGTATATTCCATGTTTAGATCCTAAACGTTTCAGGATAAAGATTTCCATTTACACCAATTGCAGTGAAACATGAACCAACTGGACTATATATTACTATTTACTTCTATGGTTGTAATTTCATAATTCTTTCATCATTCATCATCTTTCATTATTTTTTACAGTTTCAGACACTGTTTCTATGGTCCATGCACCACCATTCCAGGGCATGTTTTGATATTTTACATTATGTATGCAGGACCTAAGGTCCCAAAATTGCATTTTCATTTTCAAAATATTAATATTTTTGAAAACTGTCAAAACAGCAGATGACGTAGAGCGTTTTCCTCTGAGAATTTGAACTTTATTCAACTGAAGAAGAAAGACAG
>JAODOY010061147.1:0-17294 GCA_025399855.1 Forbesichthys papilliferus
GAACCCTCCTTTTCAGCACCTTAGAGTAGACTTTACCAGGGAGGCTGAGTAGTGTGATACCCCTGTAATTGGCACACTCTCTGATCCCCTTTTTGAAGAGGGGAACCACCACCCCAGTCTGCCACTCCTTTGGCACTGTCCTCGTCTTCCACACGATGTTGAAGAGGCGTGTCATCCAAGACATCTCCTTCACATCCAAAGCTTTTAGCATTTCTGGACGCATCTCGTCAATCCCTGGAGCTTTGCCACAGTGGAGTTGATTGACTACCTCAGTGACCTCTCTTAGGGAAATTGATGATGATCCCCTATCAGCCTCCAGCTCTGTCTCTACCACAGAGAGCATGTCAGTCGGATTCAGGAGTTCCTCATGTTTATATACGGGAAAAAAATACTATTATGTGTAGTGTTTTCTGCCACCATCACAGCGCAGAGCTTAACCGACTGAGCTAATTCGTCAGTATTGGCTGTGTTAGAAACGTAATATAGAGTTGCAACATTTATTTACACATGAGTTGCATGATGGACAACTTGCAGTATACAGTAACTTGTAATGGTTAGAGTCGTTATTAAATAAATAACCGGTCTTCCGTTTATTGACAAACATAAATATCTGAGTCTGTATATTCCTTCTCACATAACTTAAACTTGGCAGACTGGGCGCGGCAGCAGAATATTAAAATAAAAACCATGGCAACCGTAAATGTGTCGCAAAGAGAACCCCCACAAATCAGATCGTTACAAACTTACTATATTTACAGGCTATAATATTTGCTTGTCTGCTACGGGAAAAATACTATTATATGTGGAGCTTTGAACCACCAACCTCAGAACTCATAGCGCAAATCTTAAACGACTGAGCTAATTGGTCAGTAAACTACTATGTTAGAAACGTAATATAGACGTACTAAATAGACATACTAAACTAAACAAAAAAGTATTTTCAGAAAGAATAAAACTAAACTAGCAAACCCGGTTGAAAAATGAATTAATACAAAATCTGAATGTAAATTATACATAAAAGCTCTTATGTCATGATCCACTGTATGGCTCTCTCGCAGATCCTGTAGAGCTAGAGTCCGTCTGCATCACACATACAGTTACAATAATTAGAACTCTGGCGCCTCTACTGGACGTCTTCTTCGCGATGCGTAACGACGGCAAAGGCAACACTTTAGATGTCAGACATTTGTAATTCCATGAATTTGTGAATTATTGTCCAGCCCTAGTTAATGCTATTAATACGACTGCTTACTTCTGCATTGGGCTGAGCTCCACCCTGACGATGAGCTCTGTTTTGGAAGGCATGTGCTTGAAGACATCTGCTTTCAGCCTTCTCAACATGTGGGGTCCTAGCATGTCGTGCAGCTTCTTTATCTGGTCCTCCTTGGCGATGTCCGCAAACTCCTCCAGGAAGCCCTCCAGGTTACTGCGGGAAGGGTGGGAGAGATGTGCATTACAATGATTTTCTAAATTAAACTTGATGGTATGTAGGCCTCTAGCAATTATTCCTGGGAACTGTACATTAATATAGAATTATGACATGCTGCTGTGAGTATCCTAACCAATTTTTTGCTGCTCACAACTGGTGTATGGCCTGTTGAATTGTAAGTCGCTTTGGATAAAAGTGTTAGATTCTGTTGAATTCTGTAGATTCTGAATGATTTTCAAAATGAAAATTGTGAAAAACAACCTCTAGGACAAAACAGAGGAGGGTCTTGCCTATAGTCTCACCTGAATCTCTCTGGTGTGAGGAAGTTGAGGAGATGGAAGAGCTCCTCCAGGTTGTTCTGCAGAGGAGTACCGGTAAGGAGCAGCTTGTGTTGCAGTGGGTAGTTATTCAGAATCCGGAAAAACTAGGGTGAAAATTACATTGGCGAAGAGTTGGCTGTGGCTGTCCAGTTTGAGATTGTAATTAGTATTACATTGCCAAAATAGTAATAAGAAAACAAAGTTTGTCACTTCCTACTTTGGACTGGTTGTTCTTGAGCCTGTGGGCTTCATCCACCACCAGGCAGGCCCAGTCGATAGACCCCAGGATGGCCATGTCTATGGTGATAAGCTCGTAGGAGGTCAGCAACACATGGAACTTCACAGACGAGTCTTTCTGTTGAGAGGGTGAGAGACAAAGACTTTATACTAATTATTGCTAAACAGAGTACAAACTAGTTATTTCTACAGTCTCTGGATGAAATCAAATAAACATTTCTGTTAGAGGGGTTGAGAGAAACTATTGGCTCTACTTGACTATCGCCTTGGGTCTTTTTCCACTGCAGATACTTGCCACTCAGTTGTACCTAGTCGCTAGGGCTGAACGGTTAATTGCATTTGCAATATAACCGCGATGCTATAAAATGTGATTTTCTAATCGCAAAGGCTGCGATTTAGAAGATTTATAAGTTATGCGCACACGTCTGACCCAGGGTTTAAACTGAAACTGCAGGCTTCATGCCATCCGCCTCGTGTGAAGTCTTATAGTGGCATGCTCTTCCTGCAGTCATGTTCACCAATCAGAAACACCTCAAGGTGACTGCGTATAGCCTACGCCCACCAGACCGTTGCTGCAAATGCAAATGAGAATATGTTCTCAAGCAACTTGCATGGTAAAATAAAAGTAAAAACAAAACAAAAATGTACAAAGAAAGCAAAGCATTTGTGGTGTTGCTTAATTTTCCTCCGCTGATTATCAGTTAAACGTGGAGAAACAAATTAATTTTTGTTTATAAGCAGCAGATTATAATAAATGCCCCCGAGTCAATGATCAGGTAGGAATAATATAATTTTTAGGCTTATGCTTGCGTGGTGTAATAGCATTTTCTTGGCGATTCAGATTACTGTTCTTTGTTTTTAAGCTTGACTGGCAGGTTCTGATCACAACTTGTTCAGATTTTAATCAACGGCGTCATAAACATGACAAAACCTTTCTAGCGCGCAGGGGTTGCCGTTGGGAGGGCGCCGGAGATAGGCCTACCAACAAGGAAGAAGGCAGCCAGCGTCGGATTTATTATTAAGACTTGTATAAAACACATGCATCTTACTCTTTTCAGTGAGATCAACAATGTGATTCCAATTGCAACATGTGAACATACCGTACTCTCTCTGCCACAGCTTCAGCAGTGGAAGATTTGAACATTTCCCTCACAGGTTCAATGTCCCCAACCTCCACAGGAATGCCAGAGAAGCTGCGCCGGAGGTGTGCGTTGAAGATCTCACGGACAGGGGCCTCCTCCAGACGTTCCCTGGTCACCCGCACAACTAGTTTGGGTTTACCAGGTCTGTCCAGAGTCTTCCCCCACCCCTTGACCCAACTCCCCACCAGATGGTGGTCAGTAGCCAGCTCTGCCCCTCACTCGAGTGTACAAAGCACTGAGCGGCCTCAGATCAGATTATACAATCACAAAATCGATCATCGGCCTTCAGCCTAGGGTGCTCTGGTACCACGTACACTTATGAGCATCTGTATGCTCGAACATGGCGTTTGTTATAGACAGTCTATTACTAGCACAGAAAGCCCGCTCGGGATTAGATCAGGGAGGCCATTCCTCCCAATCACACCTCTCCAGTTGTCTCCATCATTGACCATGTGTGCGTCTCCCAACAGAACTATAGAGTCCCCTACTGGAGCTCCATACAAGAGTCTCCAGGAAGGCCGAATACGCCAAACTGCTGTTTGGTGCATATGACCACACAAAAGGTTCCCCCCCCCCCCCCACAACCCGTAGGCTTAGTGAGGTGACCCTCTCATCAAACGGGAGGCGTTTGCAAGGTACCGACAGGCCCGAAGGGCTGCAGCATCTTTGCAGTAGCAAAGCAGCAGTGTTTATAGAAAACAGTCCGCCACTTCAGGAGGGAGAAGTGGGGAACCATTCAAGCTGTGTACAGCAAGAATGGGACACTGTTGACCTCAACTGAGGAGGTAATTGGGCGGAAGAAGAAACACTTTGAGGAACTCCTGAATCCAACTGACAAGCTCTTTGTCATTAAGACTGAGCTGGAAGCTGATGGGGGAGATCATCAATTTTCCTGGGAGAGGTCACTGAGGTAGTCAAACATCTCCACAGTAGCAAAGCCCCGGGGGATTGATGAGATCTGTTCAGAAATGCTAAAAGCTTTGGATGTGAAGGGGATGTCTTGGATGACACGCCTCTTTAACATCGTGTGGAAGTCGGGGACAGTGCCAAAGGAGTGGGTGGTGGTTCCCCTCTTCAAGAGAGGAGAGTAGGTTCGACCGATTGTTGAACCTCAGATTGAAGAACAACAATGTGGATTCTGCCCTGGTCGTGGAACAACGAACCAGCTCTTTACTCTCGCAAGGATCCTGGAGGGGGCCTGGAAGTATGCCCTTCTGGTCTACGTGTAATTTGTGGATCTGGAGAAGACGTATGACCGGGTCCCCCGGGAGATACTGTGGAAGGTGCTGCGGGAGTATGGGGTGAGAGGGTCCCTTTTATGGGTAATCCAATCCCTGTGTGTCCAAAGCGAGAGCTGTGTACGGATTCTTGGAAGTCGGACTAATTTGGGGACAGGATGGTCTAGTGGTCTGGGTGTTGGGTTACCAGTCGGAAGGTTGTGGGTTTGAACCCCGGTGTTGACCTAACTGTAAGCATCCTTGAGATGCAAGATGCCTAACCCCCCAACTGCTCCCGGTGGTTGGTGGCACCTTGCATGGCAGCAATCATCATTGGCGTATGAATGTGTGACTGGGTGAATGTCAGGCAAAAAACTGTAAAGCGCTTTGGATAAAAGTGCTATATAAATGCCCACCATTTAATTTTAGGTGGGGGTTGGTCTTTGCCAGGGCTGCACTTTGTCACCAATCCTGTTTGTAATATTTATGGAAAGGATATTGAGACGTAGTCGTGGTGGGGATGGGTTGCGGTTCGGAAGCCAGGGGATCTCATCACTGTTTTAAACAGATGATGTGGTTTCTGATGGCATTATCGGCCCGTGACCTCCAGCACTCTCTGGATCGGTTCTCAGCCGAGTATAAAGTGAAGCGGCTGGGATGAGGGTTAGCACCGCTAAATCTGAGGCCATGGTTCTCCGGAAACCGATTGAGTGCATACTCCAGGTAGGAAATTAGCTTTTACCTCAAGTGAAGGAGTTTAAGTACCTTGGGGTCTTGTTCGCGAGTTAGGGTACTATGGAGCAGGAGATTGGCTAAAGAATTGGAGCAGCGAGAGCAGTATTGCTGAGATTATATCTCCAAACTGGCCTGGGAACGTCTCGGGATCCCCCAGTCATGCTGATGTTGCTCAGGAAAGGGAAGTTTGGGGTCCCTTGCTGAAGCTGCTGCCCCCGTGACCCGACTCCGGATAAGCGAGAGAAGATGGATGGATGGATGGATAAACCAGATACACTATACTTTATATCTGCTCCGTGGCATCCTAGTTTGGCCCTGCGTGGACAGCAATCAGATTGAAACTCCGGCAACCGGCGGCGGCGGCCGGTGAGTGCAGATCTGCACAGCTGAGCTGGCCACTACATTAGCTTGGAGGGCACCACTATCTTCTCTTCCTGCTCCAGGAATAATGGAGGTTGGTACCCCAGGGAACGCTGGAACGGGGAGAGGCCGGTCGAGGAGCTGGTGAGGGTGTTGTGGGCATACTCCATCCATGCCATCATGGTGCTCCATGAGGCTGGGTTCGCAGAGGCCAGGCATAGGAGGGCCGTCTCCAGGTCTTGATTTGCCCGTTCGGCTGTTCGTCTGCGGATGGTAGCCAGAGGACAGGCTGATGGAGGCCCCCAGAGCAGCACAAAAGGCCTTCCACGTGTTGGCGGTGAACAGCGGGCTGCGGTCAGACACCACGTCTAGGGGGATGCCGTGAAGGCAAAAGACGTTGTCGACCAGGAGATCCACCGTCTCCCGTGCGGAAGGCAGCTTGAGAAGTGCCCCGCCTTGGAGAAACGGTCAACCACGGTGATCACCACCATGTTCCCCTGAGATGGAGGTAGACCATTGACGAAGTCCAGGGCGATGTGTGACAACGGACAGCCAGGGATCGGCAAGGGCCGGAGTAGACCAGAGCGCACCCCGCGCAGGCCGCTATGAAGGCCCGGGTGTCCTCCTGCATGGTCGGCCACCAGAATCGACGTGCCAGGAAATCTATGGTACAACGAATGCTGGGGTGGCAGGTGAAGTGAGTTGAATGAGCCCACTCCAGGACGGCTGAACGGACGGGGTCCGGGACGTACAACCCGGGTCGGGGTGTTGATTCTGGGCCTCGCGTACCCGGGTCTCGATCTCCCAAGTGAGGGCAGCGAAAATGCAGGCGGGGGGCAGTATGGGCGATGCTACCTCCAGGGACTCCTGCTCGGCGTGCTGACGGGACAGGGCATCAGGTTTGGTGTTCCAAGACCCCGGGCGGTAGGAGAGGATTTGGAAGCGTCCGAAGTAGAGGGCCCACCTGGCCTAGCAGGAGAGCAGTCGTCTGGTGGACTGGATATAAACAAGATGTTTGTTGTCCGTCCAGACGATGAACGGGTGATCTGCAGGCAGTGCCTCCATTCCTCCAAAGAAAGCGGCAAACAACTCCTGGTTCCCGATGTCGTAGTTCCGCTCAGCTGGGAAGAGCTTATGAGAGAAGAAGGCGCAGGCGAAGAAGGCGGGTGGAGTTTGCCGTCGGTAGGGGTCCGCTGGGAGAGGACAGCACCGACACCGGTGTCCGAAGCATCCACCTCCACAACGTAGGGAAAGCTCGAGTCAGGATGGACCAGGACGGGGGCCGTGGCTTCAGGGCATCGTAGGCCTCTTCTGCATCGCAGGACAAATAAAAAGGGAGGTGAGGGTGGTGAGGGGCCCCGCCAGGCGGCTGTAATCACGGATGAACCGCCGGTAAAAATTGGCAAAGCCGATGAAACTCTGCAGGTCCTTCCTGGTGTTGTGGGTAGGCCATTGGGTCACAGCCGATACTTTGGCAGGGTATGCGCATCTGGCCTGCCTCTAGGATGTAACCGAGGAAGGGCACAGTGGTGGTGTGGAACATGCACTTTTCAACCTTGACGTAGAGCCGGTTCTCCATGAGCCGCTGTAAGACCAGCCAAACGTGCTGGGTGTGTTGGTTTGGTGGGGTCGCGAGAAAAGATGAGGATGTCGTCCAGGCAGACCACGACAAACCGGTGTAGCATGTCCCTTAGTACGTCATTCACCAGGTGCTGAAACACCGCTGGGGCATTGGTGAGGCCGAACAGCATCACCAGATACACCAAGTGTCCCATTGATGTTTTAAAAGCCGTTTTCCACTCATCGCCCTCCCGTACAGGGACGAGGTGGTATGTGTTGCGAATATCTAATTTAGTTAAAACAGTGGCTTCCTGGAGGGGGGTGAATATGGACTCCATCAAGGCCAGCAGGTAAGTGTTTCTAGTGGTAAGGCTATTCAGGCCACGGTAGTTGATGCAGGGTTGCAACGGCCCGTCCTTCTTCCCCACAAAAAAAGAAGCCAGCCTCTACTGGGGATGTAGAAGGGCGGATGAGGCCTGCAGCAAGCGACACCTGGATGTATGTCTCCATTGCCCCTCATTCAGGGCTGGAGACATTGAACAGCAGACGGCAGTGGACAGCAGAGCACCGGGATGAAGCTGGATGGCGAGGTCATATAGCCGATGTGGTGGACGCGACGAGGTGCGGTGCTTGCAGAAGACCGGGACATGGTCGTGGTAGCACGCCGGCATGAAAGACAGGTCCGGAGGGCTGGGGGAGGTCTGAGACCGTCGTCAAGGGTAGCGCTGACCGGAGGCCAGTCGAGTGGCCTGGGCTCCAAGCCACGATGTTACAGCAAGAACAGTTGAACTGTTGCAGCAAGAACAGCATCCCTGCTGCCTCATCGCCACGGACCGGGTGGTCGAACACCTGCTGCATCTCCTGGACGAAGACGTCGTAGGAGTGGCAGGCGGCCGTCTGCCGCTCCCAGGTAGCGGAGGCCCAGGCCAATGCTGCGCCACTGAGACAGTTATTTAAAAAACAGATACTGGCAATTGGTACCAGGGCGGAAAGCCTCATACCTCCGCCTAAAAAGCAGAGAAGAGACGATTGCACGTGAGGTGCATTTAGGCGTCTGGAGACATGGCAACGGGGCTGTCTGGTGCTGATCCCGCGGCCTGGCACTGTCCACTCCTGGATCGGCCGTGGATCGTGACAAAGCAAAGCCTAAACCAAGCCAAACAGAATTTCATCCCAAAGGGAAATCCCAGACTAGGGATGCGTTAACTGACCATATTAAATGTCCTGTTTACAATAGACAAATGTGCGTTATAGGTTATAAGTGGCAGAATGCCAAAAGATATAGCAATCACAGCCATGTTGATATTCAGTATAAAAGGACGAGATGCTGGCGCATGTAGAGCTGTACGAAGCGGTCTTATTTCTTTTATTAGTTTAAAGTGTTTTAATACTGCACAAAGTAGCCTACCGTATACCAAATATATTATAGGCCATGTCCTCAGCATAAGACGGTCTGTCTAGAGGCTTTTATTCAGAAATATCAATGTTGCCGTGCTGTGTGGGGTTAAGTCCCACAGCATAGTATACCTGCTCACATGGATGGCAGTGATGTACTGACAGTCCTCCACAAGTTGATTGATACCTTATTTTAAAGTAGAGAAACATTTTTAAATTTTAAATGCTTTAATTGATACTATTAAACAGGTCGCATTCTTATTGTCAGTTACCGGTTAAACCGATAATTATTAAGTCCCTATCCCATAAAAAAAACGAGGCGTGTCTTAAACAATCCCCATAGTTATCCTAAACTGGATAATCCCATGTCTGCCCCCACCCTCTCACCTTCATCCTGGAGGCCTTCTTTCCCCCACGAATGGCATTGTCCTCGAATGAGAACTCGTTCTCTCGGATTACGGCTCTGCTGTCCTTGTCCCCGACGTAGGTCACCACGTACATGTCAGGAGCCCACATCTCAAACTCTCTCTCCCAGTTTATAATGGTAGAGAGTGGGGCACTGACCAGGAAGGGGCCTTTGGAGTGTCCCTGGTAGGGTAGTGGAGATAAAAGGTGTTTTAAAATGAAGGTGATAGTGCTGTGTGGGGGTCATATTACTACCACAAACAAGACATGGCAAGACAAGGTACAAATGTCTAACAAACCAAGTTTTGTTTCACTAGAGCAAGGGTAGGGAACCCTGGTCCTGGAGAGCAGCTGCCCCGCAGGTTTTAGATGTATCACTGCTCCAACACACCTGATTCAACTTAATGGGTCGTTAGAAGCCTGATAACGGCCCATTCATGTGAATCAGGTGTGTTGGAGCAGGGAGATATGTATGTATCATGTATCATAGCATGTATGTCACTCGCACAAAGTGGGCCTAAATATTTTTTCACACCAAGATTTTTAGTCGCATTTGCGAGTGAAATAGTCGCACTGAACACTGCGAGCTGACTGCTGCGCCCGTCATTCAGTGACAAATATAGCTTATCGAAATACCAAAAATTAGTTTAAAAGTCATATCAGTTATCGAAAAAGTTTCTATCGCGAAATATATTAATATTGAATTATTGTCCAGCCCTATCTACGGTACATGCTAATACTACCGTACTAGCACTTAGTAGAATGTACCGAATATAAACAGCGCAGCGCAACATTAAATCATCAGAAACAGGCATTCCAGCAAAGAGACTGTCAACAGACTGCAATAAATGGAAGGTAAATGTAGGCTACACGATACAGTAGCTGCCCTAAAGTAAATTAGGGATGTCACGATACCAGAAATATAGTAGTAGACGATAAAAATACCAGTAAAATGCCACAATTCTCGATACTCATTTCGATACTACGGAAAAAAAGAAGTACACACACACATGTAAATATAGTTATTTATTTACACACACACACACACATTATATACAGGGCTGGAAATCGAGGTCGCCCGCTCGCCACAGGATACTCAGGCGAGTCTATTTTGAGAGCTACTAGTCCGTCAGGCAAGTGCACTTTTCAGCAGCGATATAATTATGGTAGTTAAGTAGGCCTATGCTGTGATAAGTCTGCCAACTATTTAAGTGACTGAGGATAATCGGCCCTCATAATCAGATTGCCTTAAAAAAGAGGCGGTATTCAAATTGATATATGCATTATCACATAACTAATCGTATGTATGTGTATAATTTCAGTTTCACTTCATTTCATGGTTTCATGCACTACAATAGTCTACAATAAAACTGGAGCTAGCGAGCTATTTCTGACTCATGTCATTTATGAATGGAGTTTGGCTTGCTGTTAAAATTTAGAGAAGACGCCTTTAGGAGAACAGTATAGTTGCTCAGCTAACTAGTAGTAACGTAGCAGCAGGCCATTCAACATAGAAGTCTACACGCTCAAAATTATCTTTAACTGAATAATTTATTGAAACATGTAACATGAGGGGTAGGGCGAGAGGAGATTTCCCACTAGTTAATCATGAACGGCATTTCTCTGTCAGACAGATATTTGGGTTGCCAAATATAGCCTAATTAGGGGGTCTTTATTAGGCTGCACTAAAGTAAAGTCTGTGTAGGAAAACCCTGGAAATGGCATTTGGCAGTTCGTGCTTTGTTCCTAATTCAAATAAAAGCAAATATTTGTTATTATTATTTGTTAACATTTGTTATATTTTTAAAATCAAGGAAAATTTGATTGTTTTATCACTCAGCGCCAGGAGAGCATTTCTTTCAGCATTAGTGGTGCCAAGGAAAGTGGAACACCATAAACCACAACACACTGGATAGCTGTGTGTTTTCAGTAAGGTCTTGCCCATCTAATCACATGCAACTCACAGTTTCCAGTTGTCCATCAGTAAAGTCTAGCCTGTCTAATCACCTCCTTGTACAGCGAGTAAAGGAAGACTGCGGTCTGGACTGTTTTGCCCAGACCCATCTCATCGGCCAGGATGGTGTCAGTGCCCTGGGCCCAGGAGAAGCGCAGCCAGTTCAGACCCTCCAGCTGGTAGGGGTGTAGGGTGCCTCCGGTGGTGTCCAAGTACTCTGGCTGCCGGTCAAACTTAATGGTGGGCTGGAGGAAAAACGTGCATGCCTAGAGTTCAGGCTAGGCTGGGAGGAGCCACACAGGATGGCAGTGCTGTCTCAAGGGTACAAGGTCTACTTACGTCCACCACAGGGTTCTCTGGAGGCCGGTCCAGTCGCTTCACCTTGCCTTTAACCTTGATCTTCTTGCCATGCTTGCCCTCGTCTCCCATCATCAGCTCTCTGGGACACGTGGGCACACATTTAGCTTTTCATGCAGTTGGTAAAATAGTACCAAGAAGTCACACGCGCACACACACACACACACACACACCTGTGATTCCAGTACTGTATCTTGTACATGTCATAATCCTGAACATCCATGTCCTCAGACTCCCAGGTGGCCTGGTCATAAGGCAGCTCCCTCCACTTAATCAGGTAGTGCACATGATTCTTCCTGTCCACACTGGAGGACAGAAGGCAGGTAAGATCTATGAGAGCACATGTTATTCCACAGCATGTTGTGCGTGCAGTGTGCATGAGCCCACCTGTGGTTGAGGATACGGTGGATCATAAGCCACTCCATCTTAATGCCAAAGCGGTAGTACTTCTCCTCCATCTGCGCATACAGCGGGTCCTTTTTCTTCCTCTTGGTGCTCTTATCCTCCTCGCCCTCACCACCAAAGTCAATGGGTGGGGGGTCGTCCATGTCGTTCTTCCTCTGGTAGTTCCGGAACATCACTTGACAGTGTAGCTCCAGCTGTGGACGCAGAGAGAAATGTTCACCTCCAGCAGCACTTCCAGTGGCCTCATGGGTTCACATCTAGTAGCATTTCTTTAACAAACCCCTGAACAAACAAAAAGGCTTCCTAGTCTAGGTGTATAGATCTTCTCTGTATTCAGAAACAAATATGGTCAAGATGCTAATGTAATATGTTCCCAAAGCATAACAATAATCTTTTCTCCAAGAACCCATATTCCTGCAGTTAGTTGAATGACTAGAATAGTGCAATAAGGCTGATTTGAAACAATGCAGTTATGACGCGCATCAACAACACATGAAACAAGGACACACACATTTGTGGGAGGTTTGCTGAGAATTTTTTGGAAAATTTACGATAATCCCGAAGAAAAGCAGCATTTTGGTGTAGTTTGGCTGCTCGATTACGAGAAGAAAAAATAATAATCATGATTATTTGACATGACGAATAGTATGCTGATTCTTTCCATCCTCCATCCAAAACTAGTGTTCTTTACAGTTTTACTGAAACTATGTTAGATAGAAATGGGTAGTTACCAGCCAGTTTGTTTTAGTGTGGGGTCTGTGTGGGAATCTGCAGATTGCGCCTGTCAATGTTTGTTTGATTGTTCTCATTGTGCAGCAACCAGAATGTCCATATTTTGAGAGTGAGGAAAGAAAATACTCTTTGTGTAGCTGAACCTTTATGGTTATAAACCCGTGGCAGTTTTAATCCCGGTCAATAGTGAAACTGGTTAATCGCTACATCCCTACTCTGTAGTAAGATCAACTTGGCCCGGTTTATAGACCGCGGCGCAGTTAATACCAGGCCAGCAGTAGCCAACAATGTTAGCCCTAGCACTCTGCTAGTGTGACATGCATTTGTACTAAAACGTCAACTAAAACATTTTTAGACACAGTGAAAACGCTGCACGCGAACACGGATTATTTGAAGCGGACAAAATTAGCGAAGCCATTTTCGCTTCATGCCCATTGTACATCACATGTGCCAACACAAAGCCTGCAGATCTGCTGATCTTGCGTGTTTGAGCGCTGTCACTCTGCCTTAAAAGCACTGGGCGTTAGAAAACCAGCGGATGCGTCTCGCAAATTCATAGACTATAAGAAATATAGCCTAATGATCAAACATTTTGCTTGGCATTTACTCCCGCTGCCCCCTTGCTCTACATTCTAAATCGATCTGACAGTGTTGTCAAACGTTAAAATTTAGGCCATATTACTCGAGTGTTGTCATAGAGGTCTGATTCTACAGTACCAGTATGGACTGTTCTACAACAGCTAACATGTGAGTCTGAAGGGAGAGAAGGAGAGGGGGAGGGGGGAGTTCATGCATCTGCTTTGGTGGATAGATAGATTGGTGTTAGATTTGATTAAGAATGCAATAGTAGTTATTACTGTTAGAATTAGTGTCACTCAAATTGCACACATTTTACTGTAAAATTATTTAGTTTGACTGCTAAGCTTGAGGTTGCACAATGTTTTGGTGTTCCTGAAATATGTTTGAATTTCACTTTATTTTGTTGTTTGCAATGTATATTGCCCTTAGTTCCTTTTTAAAAAGCTTTTAACAAGTTAAGCAAATATCTGCTCACGATCTGCTAGCTGCCAATACTCTGTACATGATGAAAACAATAATCTAGTGTTTCTACACTGCCTCGGATTTGTAATGAGGAACACAAACAACATGGTGCAGACCACACAACACTGTTACCAATGTGGGGGACTGAGGGATTCTGAGGGAACACCCTATGTCATTGAATGGATATCTATATAGATAATGTAGTTATCAGATTAATCAAAACATAATCGCTAGATTAATTGCAAAAAAAAAAAAAAAGTTTAGTACAGCACTAGCTGTAGGCTACGCTTGGCACACCATAGGTTTTTCATCTTGCGCTATTTAATATGCTTTTAATAAATTAGTAATATTTTCCATCTGATATTTTGGCCAAACATCTGCCGGTCAAAATTACACGTGATCGCCCACGTAGTCAGAACACCGGTACTAAACTGGTAGGCAGCCTATATGCTGTTGCACAACTGTCTCACCACGGACTGAGTTCACGTTGCCGTGATAAATTCTGCAGAATCACACAATTTTGGATGATCTCCGCTACACATTTGTCCTTTCAAAACAAAAACAATGGCAATAATACTGCAGACTAGGGATGCCACGATACCAGAAATTTAGTAGTCGATACCAATACCAGTGAAATTCTATGGTTTTTGAAACTCATTTCCATACCACGGGACCAAAATAAGGTACGTGTATCCGTATTGAACCGTTCGGTACAGACGTTACGGTTCGGTGCATGCAGTTTGTACGGTATGGTGGCGCAAAGATGTATCATGCGGAACCAAAAGTTACAAGTGCGAGTTTTCACACGGATGCTGTAAGCCTCGACTTACCTGCTACTTTTAAAAACAGCTGTGTGGGGAACTGTTCGGCTTGTGCTGGATCGGAAAAGCAGTGTGTTGGCAAGCCCGCTGCACAATGCACGCAGAGCTAAAGGGGAATCGTTTACAGGTTTTTTTTTGTCTACGCTGGACACTGCCGATCGCCAAGTGAATTCTAAGAGCCATTTCTCTGCTTCGTACCAACAGCACTTGTGAGACTATATGTAATTTACTCTTAATTAATAAACGTTGCATTGCTGTAATGTGTTGAGGAGGTGAGGGACAATATTTCCTGACTAAGTAGTTTAATGATTCGGCTTTACACAGCCGAATAAACTCAAACCAACACGGAATAGATGCAGCATGGCATCTGTGTGTAACACCCTGTCCTAACTGGATGCGACGCGACAAAAGCAGTTTGATTGCTATCTTTTCTGTTTTAATGTCCTATCTGGACGCAAGCGACGCTGCACAATCCGGCGCGCCGTTTTGAGCAAACTTTTGTCGGACACACTGTATCTTTTCATCCTGTCGTTCACGTTAGAACTATAACTAGGCTACATTAGGTTGTTCATTCAAATACCTTAATGTGTCAGCTGGCTGGAGGGAGATCGTTTTCTACTAGCATGCTCAACAGAGCTGGCAATCTAGTTATATTATTTTACAAAGTAGAGGTGGTGGTTGTATACTATGTGTGGCCTACAACAATGAGTGATCTGTACCTGCCCCCGTCATAGTAGGCAATTGTTATGAATATTGAGAATGTTTATGATCGGAATGGGAGGGGGCGTGCCGCCCGTTTCCACAGCTCCCCATGTTACAACTGCGATGTGCAGTTTAAGCATAATATTAGGCATGTTTTAGCCAGTTAAGTAGAATCATTATTGCATTAATATATATATGAAGAAATCATGTGAACAACCAAGTTAAGAATACAAGGTTGTAACAGTTGGATCAATGAAATTATTAGGAAAGGGAGTATATGGCTGAGCTAATAAAAAAAAATATTTGCATCTTATATACGCTATAAGCTAAGGCTATGTGAGTAAAAGCAATTGTAATGAAAATGTACCAAACCGTGAGGTCTAAACCGAGGTTCATACCTCGGTACATTACCAGTTATATAAAGCTCAGTATATCAAACGCATAATGTTGTATGCTGAGACTGCCATCAAATGTCATATTTTCTGAGACTGGGGGGTTATCTACAGTATGTGCCATGGGGTTGGCTACTGTAATATTGTCTGTACATAGCATTAATGGTATAATGTCCGATGCTAATTGAAGTCTGAGGCTTTGTGTGGCCTGCTCGGGGCTTCGCGAAAGTACCACCGGCAACTCCGTGACATGGTGCCCGCACGAGAGTGCTTCTAGGGCGGGTAAACATTCACAGGGATCCCGGTCGGCGCTCCGGAGGTATCAAAAGCGCGAGGCAAAAAAGTGTCGGTTAGAATGCATTATAGTAAATTACAGCATAAACACGTGAATGTTTGAAACACAAATATGCGACGTAGTCCTACATATTTTATTCGCTTCAAGGCTGATTTTGTTTCACTTTCGCAAGGCGATGTGTTTATCAACAAACCATTTATGTCAAATGACAATAGCAGAACTTTTTACTCAGCTGGCAAAGTCTTGATAAGATGAAAACTATTGCTGGAAAGGTCGAAGGCACTGTTTGCATTTGTTAAGGTACCGTATTATTTAAAAAAAAAAAAATTTTTTGTGAATGTATTAGTTCCTGGTAATCCCCCTGGAGTACAAAAATGAGTACCGGTTCTCGTGACATCCCTACTGCAGACCCCGCGATTCGGCCATCCTTAATCATCCCATGTATATTGTTGTCATCGCTGAGCAGAAATACATTGTCCTTGAGCACATATACAAATTTTGTAAAATTACCAATGTTGTCACATGTCCTAAAATGCAATAAATCCATGCTCAAAGAAATTAATCTTGTATCTTTATGCTCATGTTTTCATTAGAATATAGAGCAGTTAATATTTTAATGCCACCTCATGTGGTAATGCTCAATAACATGTTTTAAATATGTTACATATTTACATTTTGACTGACTTGACTGTGTGTGTGTGCGTGCGTGCATTTGTGCGTGTGTGCAAGTGCACAATGCGCACCTGTAGCTCAGAGACCCAGGAGCAGTGCCAGTACGACATGTTGGACCACTTTGCAAAGAACTCCCTTTCCGGCCGCCCTGCCAAGGGGGCGGGGTCTGGGGAATCAGCCGGGAGGTCGGGGGGGGCGGGCCACTGGTGTTGGTGGAGGGGGGTTGCTCCAGCGCCACGTCAGAATTTTCTGAACCTTACCCTTCATGGACGGACACTGTGAGGGGGGAGTTGGGGGGGGGGGGGACAGGGAGCGTTACAATAAGCCCTGAAACACCACGGTGACGCAACCGAGTAGAGCCCCACCACAGCCAGGCACTATGGCAACACACACACCGTGCAGCGGGGGCAGATCCACTCTCCGTTGGGTATCTCGGGCAGTGGCGGGTTCAGGCAGTGGATGTGGTAGGAGGAGGGGCACGAGTCGCAGCACAGCAGCTCGCCACCATCTTTGCACATGCGACAGAACTCCATGTGGTGGTCATCCTCCTCCGGCTCGCCCATGTCACAGTTGTCCTCCTCAGCTTCAGACACCTCCTCCCGGGCCTCCCACTGGATACCCTCCTTCTCCTACATAGCAAAAGAGTTGCCGCAACTTCAGAATAAAAGACCACGCTAGGGGTTATAACGTCAAAATAAGATCCTCTAGAGCAGATGTGATGAGTCTCTAGGATGACAGCTACATTATCTTGCTGGAAGATAGCAAGTTTGTCATAATGATGGTGTTATATCAGAGCCTCAAAATATTAAATTGTGGTGTATCTATTTATCTATATACACTACACACAATCAGCAAAAATAAATATCCCTTTTTCAGGACTGTATTTAAAAAAGAATGTTGTAAAATTTCAAATAACTTTACAGATCGTTATTGTAAAGGGTTTAAACAATGTTTTCCATGCATGTTCAATTAAACATAATCAATTAATTAACATGCACCTGTAGAACGGTCGTTAAGCCATTAACAGCTTACAGAGAGTACACCCTTCACATATTTGCAAATATGTGAGCATATCTTTTCATGTGACAACAATGAAGAAATGACAATTTTCTGCAATGTAAAG
>JAODOY010061177.1:0-17288 GCA_025399855.1 Forbesichthys papilliferus
CCAGGTGTGTGTAATGACAAGACAAGGGAGTGAAGGAAAACCCCAGGAAGCATGGCAGGGCCATCAAGCCATGACACACGGCCTAGGCTAGAAAGCCAAAATGTTTTTTCTGCTTGTCATTCACAGCCACAAATTGCTGGACAATTGACTTATTGTCCAACAAATCAAGTTTATCTTGATGGATATGACAGAGAGCGACATGTTTAAGTCTGTTTTGAGTCATGGTAGAGCGGAGCCAGGTTTTGAGCCTGTGGAGGGCACTAAAACTTCTCTCTGCCTCAGAGGATGAAACAGGGACTACCAAAAGTAACCTGACCAGGGTTTCCACTTGCCCAAATAATCCACGCACCTCTACAGGAAATCCTCTAATTATCCTTGCAGCTTCTGAACTGTTACTAAATGAGTAGTTCAATCTGAACATAGAAAGCTGCACTGAAAGTGACTCTCTGTTAAACTCTGTATTAATTTTATCAATAACATTGTTATTAATCTGTCCACTCACAAGTATCTCTTCCAATTTTTGCATAGGCAGCAAACCATCCTGGTTAAATAGTCCAGTGAACTCTACATCTACAGTGTCTAGGACTTTATAGTATTCTACTCTGTAGTGGTCCTTTGCAGATTTAGGCTGATATGCTTCAGCTCCTCCAGTGAAGCATTTTGGAGGTGGCCTGCTCTGTGCAGTTGTAATTGGTTTAATACCTAATGACTGAACCATGGCCGTCGCCTCTTCAAACAGAGTTTCAAAGTTTACTTCATTTCTTTAGGTCTTGAGTGCAGTCTAGAGGACTTCAACAGCAGCCTTCATACCAGCAACTTTTTCAGTTCTCTTTTGTAAAGAGATGTTCAAGCATTCAAGCTCATGAAACACTGGCAAGACAAGAACCAGACCCAGTAATGTTTTGTCTTTACGAAACTGTCCTAGCAAGCCATTAGCAGTTGGTGCTGTGTTTGAGGTACCAGAAGCCATCTCCTCCAAGCTAGCTAGAAATGACCCATACTGTGATAAAACAGCTGTGATTGTTTTTTTTTCCGTACCGTCCATCTAATTGGACAGAGTGGTTTTATTTTGGTGTAAGTGGCAGCATTCTCTGCCCGTGCAATCGCTGCATGAATCTGTTTAAACTTTCCTGACTGAGATAATAAGACTCCTAACTGGTGGACCCAATCCAAGGAGTCTAAGGCTAAGCAAGTTTTCTGTGGAATTAAATTTGTACAGTAAGTGCCACAGTAAACATAGATTGCTAATGGCTGCTCTTGTTTTATCAGTGCCTGTGCCCCAGAATGCTTCCAAGATATTGGCAGCACCATCATATGTTTGACCTCGTAAACCATCTATTGGTAAATGTAATCTCTGCAGCACATCCTTAGCAACTCCAGCAAGGCCTTTTCCTGTTGTGTCAGTGACACAGTACAAACCAACAAATTCCTCTCTGAGCATCAGGTCATTGTCAATATAACGCAAGCAAATGCTTTCTTGTTCTTGCCCAGAAATGTCTTGTGTTCCATCAATAATAATTGCATATTGAAGAATGGGTAGATGCCTGATTGTGTCAGCTAATCCATGCAGAATGCTTTTGCTCATTGTGGACAGAATTTAATTCTGGATCTGTGGGCTAATGTAGTCCCTCTGGTTCCTCTGTAACCATTTGGCTTAAAGGACATCATCCTCTGCCTTGTCTTTTAAGAGCTGATACAAATTGCCATTTTCATCATCATGCCCTCTCAAGGCCTGTCCTTGTCGTGCTAAATATTTGATGGAAGTGATCATTTTCGTAAAACAGTGCCTATTGTCTGATTGTTGGTTTGCCAAAACACTGGAAAGTTGTGAATAAACAGGGTGATTTTCTTGTGTATTTACAAAGACAGCATGACAGTGTGTATGACTACTTTCATGTGCTTTAAATTTTTCAATCTCTCTTTTCCAATTTCTAAATCCTGTAGTGATAAAGGCAGGCTCTGCTTTTGCAGAAAAGCAGGGTGTGGGTCTTTTCTATACAATTTCTTGCAATGCAAACACAAAACCCCTTTTTGCAATGCATCGCAATGCAGCCAGGGAAATTCCTTGTACCACCTCTCTTGGAAAAGTAAAACTTTATTAGCCAGAACTTTTTTGGGTGTGGCTGATATGTTCTATCCTATGAACTAAATTTTCAATGTCAGTCAATTCTCTGTCTGTTTCTGCTTCGGTCATGCATGCTCTGAAAACCATGATACGACACCAAATGTGAAATCTCTGTTCTGAGGTACACTTGCAAAGTCCTATACTTCTCAAATTCTTACCCGGTCTGCTCCTCTCTCTCCCTCTCTTTGTCTGCCTGTCTCAACCATTTGATGTTCCTGTGTGACATTGTGTTTACAACACTTTAGCATAAAGTTACTCTAAACAATAGTTATATAAGAGTTAGAATAAACTCTAAATGGTTAATACTCGACTTAACCATTACATCAGCTACATAACATAATTAAGGTTTTGCCACAGACCGAACCTTTTATTTTAACTCTTCAAACGACTGCTTTGATTCACAAATGTTTATCATACACTGACATATCTGTTTACAGCAAACGAAAACATGTTATCATTGAAAACCTCACCCCAGTATCTCCCTCTTTTCCATGATGACATCGTTGTTTTTAAACAGTAAATGGGTCTACAGTACGGTATATGACTATGCAATATGCTTGTCCTGGAACAAAACTTTCAACGGGGAGCAATATCAAGTAGGCTATACACAATATGAAGGTAACCTTCTACGGTACCTGTATGGTAGTTTACCAAGTTATATATACACAATATGAAGGTAATCTTCTACGGTACCTGTATGGTAGTTACCAAGTTCTGGTAAGATGTAACCACGTCACAATCTGTCGCCCTGACGTTCCGTGGAGACGAGTATGTTTGAAGCCAGTGAAACTGCTTATTTTTGTCTGTCTCGAGCAGGTCTCGGGTCAGCAAGAGCGTCTCGCTTGTTGCCAGGCGATCCCACGCGCTTTCAAAATAAGTTTCTAACTTAGGCACAGTTCTTTCCTCAACTGTGAAATAATTATTGTGGGGGGGGGGCAAATCCACCTGTTTTCAGTATTGGGGGCGACATGTCCCATCCGTCCCACCCGGTTCCTATGCCAGTGCTCTGGTTACATCAAGGTAAATCTGAACTGATTTACCTGGATTTACCCAGTTCAATCCAATTCCAAGTCCGTTTTGAATTCCGTTAAGATCCAATCGAAAAAAAATATATAGAAAACACTCCTACCGCACTGGTAGGATGATATCTTTCACAGCGGATCCACACACTGGCAGTTTGAGATTCAGGTACGTATCAGGGTCTAGCTCACCATCCGTTGTCCCGGAGGTGTTGACACGGACAGGTGAAAAAATAAAAAAAACAACGAACAAAACAAAACACACAAAAAAAAAAAACTGACCTGTGCAACAGGTCATACAGAAATCAAATATTTACAGTATAGAATCACAATTCAATTTTAACATGTCTGTCTAACGAGTGTCATCATAAAATGGCAACATAAAATGACGACAGTCTTTTTCTACTCGGCTCCTTTCATCTACACGTGCTCTGTAAAACAGGCTAAATTAATTACCTATCTTAATTTTTAATTCAATGCTTATATAACTATATATATTTACATATCTTCTTACTAATAAACAAAATATAAACCAATAAACCATTTATGTTCGTGTCTTGTATATTTTAGGCAACATATCAATTAAGATAATTTCTGTTATGAACAATGTTGATATAAAGCATATTTCAAACTTACCAAAACTCTCTTTAATAAACTTCTTGTTCCTCTCCAACTCGGCGGAGTTAACTAAGACAGTTTATTTCTCTAAATATTAGTTTACTTTTAGTTCTTCTCTGCTCTACAAAATGTCTTAAAGGGATAGTCACCTCAGTAAGTTACCAGACATCTTAAAGGGATAATCGTCTATTTTGATTTTATTATTTTTCTTTTAGTAGTTATATTCAAATGATCTAATGATGATGAATGATCTTATTGGTACATTTAAGGTAGGTTATAACCCATTGATGAATTTTAATGTGGGTTACATGTGCCTGTCGTGTAGCATGTGTGATCAAAGCTGTGCATCGGCATGTTTCTGTGTGTGTCTAAGACACCGGAGCATGCGTGGAGAGTAAAGCTTAGTATATCAGTTTATGCGAGACAGCTGTTTACCCTTGAAGACATTTCTGGAGCCCAGCACCTTCAGCCATTGTTGCTGTAATGGCAGTCCAAGAGGACAATGCTCATGACATGTCTGCTCATCCTTGCTCAAGATGGCCAACACAGACAAATGTAACCCAACTAAACAACATGGGGGTTGTGAGAGGAAGAAGGTAGATCGAGTGTCTATTTATTTTTATCTTCCCATCTTGATCCTCCCTCTCTGTCATTCTTTCTTACTTTCTCCATATCCGTTCCTCCCCCATCGCTCATTCCTCACTCCCAACTAGATGAACACCCATGTTTTCCATTAATAAGGTTTTGTGTGACCCCCATCCTGCAGGCTACAATTATGAAAGACAGAGACCAACAGAGAGAGAGAGGGAGAAAGAGAGAGAGGAAGAGGGAGAGGGAGAGAGATTATATGCCCCAGATCTTTACATGGGCGATTAGCCGTATCCATTACCTCCATGATTGATTGTATTTCTCATAAGCTATACAATATTTTACAATGATATGTATTGTATTTATTACGCTGATTATTCTTCTACCTATTTTGCCACTAAAATCTTTAAAAATACTATTTCCTATGTTAAAATCGCTATAGCGCTTGGAGAATGTAGATTTGATTGGCACCCTCCCTATACATGAATGTGATGCTCGCAGAAGGCTACTTTTCACTTGCTATCCTAGGGTTAGGGTTAGGGTCTTTTACATGTTAAATAAACTTGTTACGGGGGATGGCCTCCCCAGCCAACCAAGCATTAGAACACAATATTGACATCTAATAGAATAATGAAGAGGGTTGATCCAAAAAATTCAAACTCACAAAACTTGCTAGTGAAGTTGATATTTTTTTCAAAGGTATACAGTATTTTAATGACTGCATTATGACATGCCTCTTCAGAGAGTGTGTGCCAATTACAGGGGTATCACACTACTCAGCCTCCCTGGTAAAGTCTACTCTAAGGTGCTGGAAAGGAGGGTTCGGCCGATTGTCGATCCTGAGATTGAAGAACAACAACACGGATTCTGTCCTGGTCGTGGAACAACGGACCAGCTCTTTACTCTCGCACGGATCCTGGATGGGGCCTGGAAGTATGCCCTTCCAGTCTACATGTGTTTTGTGGATTTGGAGAAGGCGTATGACCGGGTCCCCCGGGAGATACTGTGGGAGGTGCTAAAGGAGTATGGGGTGAGGGGGTCCCTTTTAAGGGTAATCCAATCCCTGTATGCCCAAAGCGTGAGCTGTGTATGGATTCTCTACAGCAATCGGACTCGTTTCAGGTGGTGGTTCATCTTTGTCAGGGCTGCGCTTTATCACCAGTCCTGTTTGTGATATTCATAGACAGAATATCGAGGCATAGTCGTGGTGGGGAGGGGTTGCGGTTCGGTGACCTGGGGATCTCATCACTGCTTTTTGCAGATGATGTGGTCCTGATGGCATCATCAGTCTGTGACCTCCAGCACTCAATGGATCGGTTCGCAGCCGAGTGTGAAGCGGCTGGGATGAGGATTAGCACCGCAAAATCTGAGGCCATGGTTTTTATCAGGAAACCGATGGAGTGCCTACTCCAGGTAGGGAATGAGTCCTTACCCAAAGTGAAAACGTTCAAGTACCTTGGGGTCTTGTTTGCGAGTGAGGAAACCTTGGAGCGGGAGATCGGCCGGAAAATCGGAGCAGCGGGAGCGATATTGCAATCACTTTACCGCACCATTGTGACGAAAATAAAGCTGAGCCGGATCTTCCGGCAATTTTAGTTTTTACCCTCACCTATGGTCATGAAGGGTGGGTCATGACCAAAAGAACAAGATCACGGGTACAAGCGGATAAAATGGGTATTCTCAGAAGGGTGGCTGGTGTCTCCCTTAGAGATAGGGTAAGAAGGTCAGCTATCCTTGAGGAACTCGGAGTAAAGCCACTGCTCCTTTGCGTCTAAAGGAGCCAGTTGAGGTGGTATGGGCATCTAGTAAGAATGATTCCTGGGCGCCTTCCTTGGGAGGTGTTCCAGGCACGTCCAGCTGGGAGGAGGCCTCGTGGAAGACCCAGGACCAGGTGGAGAGGTTATATCTCTACACTGGCCTGGAAACGTCTCGGGATCCCCTAGTTAGAGCTTGCTAATGTGGCTCAGGAAAGGAAAGGTTGCTCCCTTTGAACAAGTACCTTGGGGTCTTGTTCACGAGTGAAGGAACTATGGAGCGGGAGATTGGGCAGAGAAACAGAGCAGCGTATTGCAATCGCTTTACCACACCGTTGTGACAAAAAGAGAGCCGAGCAAGAGGCAATCTCTCGATCTACCGGGCAATTTCCGTTGCTATGTAACATTTTTGAAAATCAAATTCAATGAAAGTAACTTTGAGGAATGGTCCAAAGAGCATGTCTGAGAATTTTCTTGAAGATCAGCCAAAAATTGAGGGAGAAATTAGAAAAAGTAGTTTTTTAATAAAAATCTAAATGGTGGAAAATCTAAGATGACACATTTTAATGCCACAGTGTTCAGGAGTCTAGGGAACCAGTGGATACCAGTTTTGTAAATTTCCATTGCACGAGGCAAAGGTTATGAGCAGATATGTACAAAATAGGCAAATACTTGACCATAGCCTAACCTTTGACCTTTTGAGGTGACCCCACCAAATTAAGTGTCATAGATGTTGAGAGCCTAGGCTACATGTGTGCCAAAATTCACAACTTTTTACTATACAGTTTTTACCATGACAGAAGAAGAAGAAGAAAAAGAAAATGTACAAAAACAATAATAACCTCATTGAAAAAAAGCTCCGTAATGACGAGATGAAATTAGATAAGTTTGTTTGTGAAATGTGTTTCCACCATTTTTTTTAGAAGTATTAAAAAAGTATTGCAATACTTTTTCTTGATTTAGTATCCAAACAAAATTGTGTTATCGTGACAACACTACTGTAGACACATTACTTAATACTTATCATAGAAATTGAAAAAAGAAAAGTAGTTTATTCTGTTGTTCATCTACAGTATTATAATTCTAGTACACAGTATGATTCGTGGGCTCTGGGCACTATAATTTGGAACAGGGACCACGGGATGGACAGAACAATACAGGAACTCTGCATCACCTGAAAAAGGACATAATTTTCAAAAAGATATTGTCCACACCATTGATCTTGTGCTGTGTGCCTCCACTGAAACTAGCGCCTCATGAGTACTAACTGAAACGTCCACAAATATAAATAGAATTGTTGCAATAATTATGCATCTAATTTGAAATGAAACATTGGAAGGATGCTTACACCATGTACTAATGTTTTGAATTTTCAATGTCAAGCTCATGACCAGAAATTGTCTTAAGCCTATAGTGTGTGTGAGGCCTGTATTATTAAAAATGATATTGCTACAATTAGGTAATTTAGCACACTTATATAAAGTGACTTACAACAGTTGTAAGTATTGTAGTACAAGGATCAGGTAGGAGGTTAGCCATTTTGCTCGAGGATGCATACAGGTAAAGTAAGTCAACTCTGGGGCTCAAACCCATGACCTCCCTGCTGGCAGTTCAACACCCAGACCACTAGACTATTCTGCCACAAAACAAAGAAATTGTTCTGCATATTTCCTGCAGACCATTTTTGTCTTAATCTCTTTTCAACACCTTGTATTTCTCTCATTTACTCTCATTTATTCTTCAACCCAAAATACACGATGCAAATAGAATAACTGGATACACACGTGAACCAGTGGCGTATGCAAGATAATGCCAGCTTGTCATCGGGCAAGGCAAATCGCCAGTTTGACGTTCCATCCCACATCAACACCCACTCCAGGCAGAAAGCCTAGTACTGACTGCGCATGGCTAAAAATAATCGTGCAATAGCACAGGGTGTCTTCAACAAAATGGTGCCAGCGAACCCACTAATGTGGCAATGACAGCCAAAACGCACCTTATCAGATAATGTGATGTGTGTGTACAAAATATAGCAAAACACCAAAATACCTTTTTGATGCACAGACATTGTACATTATAGCTCATCAACATGACACATACACACATAGAGGGCAAATAACAGAGATTGGACTGTTTGTGATTGCATGCAACTGCCGGCCCAACCATTTCATGTTGTCCTTGCAAGAAACCTCCCTAATGACAGTCTATCTCTCCTCTCCCAATGCTTCCACCCACTAAAATATTTCACATTCCAATTTAAGCTGCTTGGTTGGAAAAATGATAGCTGGGGCCATTAAAGATTTAGCCTGTGCAGGCCCAAAATAACCAATACCATGGGGCAGAAGGCTGGAGGAGTGGTTGAAGGGGATGCTTCTGGATGGCAGGCTATATTTGCTTTGAATAATGAAAGCATTTGAATAAGGAAAGCATATTGGGTGAGATGGAAGGGACAAGTGTTTTCCCTCAACAGTTTTGAGGGAATTCACAAATATTTGTCTGAGGAGGCAAAAATGTGCTTCTTATAATTATATAATTATATTTTTCCTTAATAGACAAGGAAAGGTAAGGCTTTACACCTAGAGGTCATACAGTAGATATGGGGTTATATACAGTATATCATAAGTAAAAGAACTATTACATAGATGCTTCTCATAATATAAATATTTCGGTTACTCTGTCTGTACTGTCAGTTCCATAAGTCCAGTGTCTTGGAGCTAACTAAATGAGTGATTTTTTTTTTTTAGAACAATGTCTTCTTAATTTGGTCCTGTTCCAGGTCAGAGCACTTTGTTCTACCACCTCGGCTGGCCATCTGGCACTGCCATTGATAGAGGGTCTCAAAACTTACTAATCATTATCCATTAACATTATCAACATCAACAATATTATCCATCTTCCGCAAAAGACACCTCTCTAAAATCCACATCGACCTATACTTAAGTCACTTTGGATAAAAGGCCAAATGCCGTGAATGTAAATTATTCACAAGACCCTGTATTAACAGCTGCAATGCCTTATATGCCAAAGCTTAGATCAATTATGATTTGCAAAATAAAACAGAGCTGCATCTTACCTCAATAATTTCCAGCCACTACTGGTCTCAACAACGAAGATGATAATGACAGAATTTATGATAAAAAAATGCATTGAATTGAAATGATCCATTCTATAAATATGTATTATTTTTTATAAATGTCTTAACACTGCCTTCCATCCATCGTCATCCGCTTATCCGTAGTCGGGTGGCGGGGGTAGGAGCTCCAGCAGGGGACCCCAAACCTCTCTTTCCCAAGCCACATTATCCAGCGCTGTTGAGATATAATCGCTCAACCTAGTCCTTAGTCCTGGGTCTTGCCCGAGGCCTCTTCCCAGCTGGACATGCCTGGAACACCTTCCTAGGAAGGCGCCCAGTGGGCATTCTTATCAGATGACCGTACCACCTCTACTGGCTCCTTTCGACGCGAAGGAGCAGTGGCTCTACTCCGAGTTCCTCACGGATAGCCAAGCTTCTCACCCTATCTCTAAGGAAGACGCCAGCCACCATTCGGAGGAAACCCATTCCGGCCACTTGTAACCGTGATCTAGTTCTTTCGGTCATGACCCACCCTTCATGAGGGTAGGAATAAAAACTGCCCAAAAGATCAAGAGCTTTGCCTTCTGCTTTAGCTCTCTTTTTGTCACAACGGTGCAGTAAAGTCATTGTAATATATATATTTATCAACCTGGCGTACACAAGAGATACGAATGCTTTCATTGATAAATCACAGCCATGCTATACTTCTGTATACCCGTACCTGAACAAACTTACTGTCCCCGCCCAAGTAGAGTCTACAATTACCTAAGGTAACCCACGGATCCGATTAATTATTCAGATTCAAGAGTTAACATGCACACAGACTAGAAAAGGGCAAAAAATGAAAACGTAGATTATCAATCAATCAATCTTTATTTATATAGCACTTTTCATACAATTTCATGTAACACAAAGTGCTTCACACTACGTGATTAAAAATAATACAATATATAAAAAATAAAGTATTACCACCACTCATGTTACACTCATCCTCCCAACCCTCCAATCACAAACAAACATCGGGAGTCCCATTCCCACCATCCCCAAAACACAAACCACCAGGGACCCCAGACCCGCTCCCCAGCCACCTCAATCTCAGTCAGAGAATGGAACCCCGAAAATATTGACAGAACGAGCCTACACACCAACATACCCCAGACCCCCAGGGATGGGGCACCAGGAGCGCATCACCGAACACAGACACTGTGCAGGTGACTAAATGGACCAGCTCCCCCCAGCTAAACCCACTGGAAGACTAGTGGAAAGTTACAGAAAAAAAACAGGCTTTGCAGGAGAACCTAGTGCGGCCAGCTTTCGCTCAAGGTCAAGCATGTGGCACATTGTGGTTTCGGTGATGTCGGCTTTGCTCGGCGACAAAGGAGTTGAGGCCTTATCACCTGGGGACTAAGGATTATGCTTAACAGTTTAGTTATCCTGATATAGGTATTGTGTGTCACACTATTATAGGAATTAGACGGTCTTATGCGTAACTAAGCGCTGAGTTAGAAGGGAAACAGAATCAGATAGGGACAGCACTTTTGGCTACAACTGTATGGATTATCGATTTAATAGGCAACATTTTACATGTTTCCCGCCATAATATTTTTGGATCAGCTGTAACCGAGTTAGTGTTGTTGTGATACACACATGGGCATGGCAATGCCAATATGAAAATAGTCCTTGCTGATTTCTTTACAACTATAGGACAAATTCCAGATATTAGAAAAGTTTTTATTATTGTTCTTATACATATTTATAGCAGTTCCATCATTAAGCTTTTAAGTAAAAAGAAGAGTCACTACAACCCTGGCAGTCTAGCAGAAAAGTATCACACCAAATGTCACACCTGGGTCCGGGGGTGTGTCCAGGCTCCCTCGTCGCTGCCGCGTCGGTTCGCTAACCACCACCCAAGGCATCGTGGCAGCCCCCCCTCCCAGTTTGTGCACCTGTATTGAGATGGCTCATCACCTTCGAGTATTTAGTGTTTGTTTGGTGTTTCTGTTCTCGTGGGTTATTGTATGTGTTGCTTTCTCTTAAGAGTAAAACCATTGTCACGTTTAACAATCGTCCTTGTCGTTCGTTAAACGTTACACCACACCAACACCTTCCTATATGCATCACCATCAAAGCAGGTACCATAGCTCTGTGATGATACCAGACCACCATGTTTTTAGGCGGAATTTTGTCACACTTTGCGGGTAAAAACGCAATTGGAACGCAATTCTGCATGCTGATAAAACACAGGATCGCAAGTTGCACTTTCCTATTTATGCATATGCATTCATGGGAGGGATTGGGAGTGTCGCTAAAAGTAGGGGAGGAGACACACAAGGAGAGATTGATTGATTACCTATTCCGTTGAATGTGATGCGATGAAACTGCAATGAAAATTATCCCACTTTGAAAAGCTGGTGTCATCACAATGATCGTGTTTCTTTGAACAGAGGACGCAACAGCAAGATTTAGGGATGGGGTTGGTGGGTGTGAAGGCCCACATTCACCTCTTTGCCTTGGGCCCCCAGACACCCTTGCATCTGTCACACCCGGGTCCAGGGGTGTGTCCACGCTCCCTCTCTGCCGGCACGCTGCCGCGTCGGTTCGCTAGCCACCGCCCAAGGTGTCGTGGCAGCCTCTCCCCTCCCTGTTTGTGCACCTGTTTTGAGTTGGCTCATCACCCATGAGTATTTTGTGTTTGTTTGGTGTTTCTGTTCTCGTGGGTTATTGTATGTGTTGCTTTCTGTTAAGATTAAAACCACTGTCACGTTTAACACTCGTCCTTAAACGTTCGTTAAACGTTACAGCATCACCCTTGACTGGACATGCAATTACGGTACAACTCTAGTGCAATACTTAAATTACAAATTTAATTTAAGAATACGGAAAATGTATTTACATATATTTTAAGCAGTAGCTATACTCATTTAACACATTTTTACCATACCTGCAAACAGCCAGATTCCAGTTTCCCTACTAATCTCGCCAGTTTAAGTGTCCACCTTGGTCGATTTGAGTTATGCAGTTAGTCATCATGCATGTCAATCAAAAAATCTCTCCTGTCAGCCAGTTTGCCAAAGCTGTGTCCTCTTTGCGAGACTGAGTGCTGTCACTGATTTCCCCATGTTTTCATTAATGCAAAAGAAACCCATATTACATTACAAAACATGTACTGTTACTAGCAGTAACAATAGATAGTTGGTAACAGTCTAGAAACTTGCTGGATGTTTTAGGAGTTTTTCAATGCAGTAATCAAACACGGTCTTATTGACAATTTAAATTTACAACGATTATACTATCCAATGAAAATGGTTTATAATGAAGCCAGTACATATTTTATACCAACTCTAGACTAAAGGTTAGTTTGACCTGGAAAAAAATCCATGTAGCAGATATTGATTTGCATAGTTTAGAAACCAGACCTAATTGTGGATTTAGTTGAATAGTTTTATTAATTTACTACTTTGCTACTTAAAAACATTGCCTGGGATATAGGCTATAAAAACCTATGAATGCAGTCTTATGGCTTTCAGTGGCATGGTTAAACCCTTTAATCAAACCTGACCCAGTACAATTTCATTTTAGCCTGTCACCAATGGCAACATCTCCTCCAATGATCTCTAAGTGCCACCTCACAACACAACACAATTAGCCTGATCGTGGCTGCCTGTCAATGAATCCCTGCAGTGCAGGCCAACTCAGACCATTTGCCACCTACTCATTTACAGGGGCATTCAATCAGTCCCAATGGTTTCATAAAGCAAGTGTCAGCAAGGAGGTATAATTAAATTACTGCTTATCAATCAGGATCGTTGGTATTGTATATATGTGGGCAGGAATGGGGAAAGAAGTACATGTGACAAGCTTAATGTAGCAAATCTTAACTAGATGTCTACTTTTTACATTAGAATCTCCACACGCCTCATGTAGCAAAGTTGCATACTCATGAAAAGGTTGTGTACGCTGGTTTTTACACACAAAGTGTGATGTATCAAAATTAACATGACGTGAGAATGTGCGGGCCGTGGCGCAAAATCTAGAGCTGCCGTGAGAATGTGCGGAGCGCACCGAAAAGTCAAGTCTGGTTCTGTAACATGGTGATTTAAAACTGAAAAGTACCAAACCTCACCAAATATGTGTCCCATCCAGTTACTATTAGGGTGATTAGTCGGTTAAACGGTTAAACGTTGCCAGACTTGCTGGTCAGCACCAGAAATACTAGTGGGTTAAACGTATTATTTTTTATTTTTGAAAGTAGTATGTACTTTTTCTTGTTCACTGGGTCAGTCACTCCCTGTCTGCACTCGAAATGCTGTTGGCGCTGTAAATTGTGAGCGCGTTAGATTCAACGGTTTCAGAGTGGCGAAACTGCGGAGACAGACTTACAGCTTACAGCTTACAGCAGAGAAAATGAACATAAAAGATAGTCACTAACCCCGCTCCCACAACTTGACTTGGTGTGAACTTTTGAAGCGCAGATAGAAAACAAATACTCATCTCCTCCTTGTTGGACACAGCAGGTACCAATACTGTAACTATAGCTAATCAAACGAATGTGCAGCGAAGGCAAGTTTGAGGGAAGCCCTACACCCAAATATCTGGCTTAATTTATTGCTCAACCAATTATAAATCAGCGTGGCAGCTTTGCTGCCACACTTTCAAATCTTCTCTTTATCAACTTTGATATCTCACTAATTCTGTATAGTTTCTGAAGTGGTACGGTTCTCGGAACCCGATGCATTGACTGCTGTAGTCATTTTTTGACACTCCGTTGAATATCTTTTATTGCTGATACCGGAGGACAAACTTGCAGATATAATATGTATCCTTGCCTCCACCTCTGATCAAAACGTCGATCTCATGTCAGTGAATTTTCTTTTCTACTTTTCTTTTTTTTACACATTTTGCGGCTGGATAAGCCATTGCATATTGGATAACGGATGAGGGCGCATTTATTCTAATTTGCATAGTAATTTATGAGCGGAGATAAGATGGGGTCAACAGCTCGTGCATGTACCCTCAGTCTCAAGTCGGAGAAGTTAAAACATGTTTGATTTATTTCAGCGGATTAACACTCCTCATAGCCTATAGTGTACAATGACACAGGGGAATCCTCACAGACATTCAGTTCGGTATTCAGTGAACATAATATATACAGTATTTTATTGATTTATAAACTAAACAGTAAAATAATTTTGACATTAGTAAGCAGCTGTTCTATGACTCTTAAACAGTGTTTTTTACATGCTAGGCTATAATACATGAAAGCAAACAATCATTGAATTGTGGTTCAACACAATCATTAAATTAATTTAAAAAATGATGGTATCCTTAATATTTAGTGGCAACATTTTCTGTAACTCTCAATGAGACTTCTGCAGCTCAATTATTCTGTTGAATCCACAATTTAAAAGCAAGGTCTGATTTTCATTAGTTATGTATTAATACTTTGGTCAGTTTTAAGTTATTTCAATGACTATTATGGGTTTTTCTTTCTTTGACAAAAAGGTACTACCAATTTTGTCCATGTGTGTATGTACATGCACACACATGCACATTTTAATATGTTTGAAAAGGAGCGGGAAGAAGTCAAAATACATATTTTATATTCCTATTCCTACCCCTCTTTCCATCATTATGTTTAGCATGTTAAATGCCCACATGACAAACAGCAGGAGAGAATAAAATGTGTAAAATGTTCTATGTTGATTTATCTGGTTTTAATAGAGGTTGGAATTCACTAGGCGAATGCTAATCTTTCCAAATGGCACTTCCACAAAGCACGTGCCATATAGGGTGGATGAGAGATAGGCTGATCTGCAAACAAAGTCTCCAGCCTGACTCACTGACAACAGAGGAGTCAGCAAAGGCATAAAAATACATACTCTTTCCATCCCCCTCTCTTTCGCCTTCCACACACGCTCAACATACAGCCCCTCTATACACACATACACACTCACAGAGGAACAACACGCATGAGCACACACAATCACACAAAATCCTCTTGTCTATCCGGTGTGAGTGCTAGAGTCTGTGTGTGTTTTCTAGTGTCTGGCCAAGAGAGAAAGCAAAAGCCAATCTTTCACACCCCTGACAGCTGTTGTGAGTCTGAATACACAACTAGATTTCCATTTTCAGCAGAAGGTATGTGCGTGCAGTGTGCACAGGTCATACCCCCCTTCTCCCCCTCCCCTCTCTCTTTCTCCCTTCCTTTCTCTCCCTCTCCCCTCCTTCCCAACCCTCCTCTGCCCTCCCCCCTCTCTTTCACACACACACAAAGCAGTTATTTATCTTGCCTTTCTCACTGTCCCTTGTTAGGAGCCTACATGGACAATACCATATTATATGTACCATTACAATTACTATAGGTGGAAATGAGCTGCCAAGTACCCCTCTTCCAAATAATTGTCTCACAATTATGAAGCAAGCATACTACAGAAATATTTGCATGTGTTTATTTCCATGCAAAGCTTTGGATGTGAGCAGACTACGATCAAACATCACGTGAAGTTTTCCAAATATGTAGCCTATGGCAAAATATTCTCTTTTGTAAAACAGATCAGTCTAGTATCAGCCTGTGATCAGTGTAGCCTACTGCCAGAAAATGTTAGCGACATCATTTTGGCCTGTGGGGTTCTGCAAAATATATATATACTGTGTATACGGTGTATATATACATGTACTGTATATACGGTTAACAGTGTAATTTGATGTTCTGACCAGTGTTGGGAAACTCAAAAAGTAATATTACTTATTATTATTACTGTTAATTAGAAGTAGTGTACACACAGTACACACAATGTAGTACATATACAGTGCATCCGGAAAGTATTCAAGGTGCTTCACTTTTTCCACGTTATGTTGCAAGCTTATTCCAAAATTAATTAAAATTATAAATGTTCCTCAAAATTCTACACAAAATAGCCCATAATGGAAAAGTGAAAAAAGGTTCTTTGAAAGTTTTGCAAATGTATTAAAAAAAAAGATAAGTTAAAAAATAAAATAAAAATAAACATGTATTCACAGCCTTTACCATGACACTCAGAACGGAGCTCAGGCACATCCTGTTTCCACTGATCATCTTTGAGATGTTTCTACAACTTGATTGGAGTCCCCTTGTGGCAAATTCAGGTTATTGGACATGATTTGGAAAGGCACTCGTCTGTCAAATCACAAACTAAGCCATGACGTCCAAGGAATTGTCTGTAGACAGGATTGTATCGAGGCAAAAATCTGGGGAAGGCTACAGATAGAATCCTGCAGCATTGAAGGTCCTAATGAGGCCAGTGGCCTCAATCATCTGTAAATGGAAGAGGTTTTTGAACCACCAAGACTCTTCTCAGAGTTGGCCGGCTGGCCAAAGTGAGTAATCGTGGAAGAAGGGCTTTATTCAGGGAAGTGACCAAGAACCTGATGGTCACTCTGACCGAGCTCCTGCGTTGCTCCGTGGAGAGATGAGAACCTTCCAGAAGGACAACCATTTCTACAGTACTCCACCAATCAGGCCTTTATGGTAGAGTGACCAGACGGAAGCCACTCCTCAGTAAAAGGCACATGACAGCCCGCCTGGAGTTTGCCAAAAGGCACCTGAAGAACTCTCAGACCATGAGAAACAAAATTCTTTGGCCTGATGAAACAAAGTGGTCGACTCTCAGTAATATCGCGTGTCACTTTAATTATGAGGCGGTATGGTAGTCAGATAATTTACATAAGGACTAGTCACAGATCAAAAGAGCTGTGGCAGGCTTCTATAAAACAATTCCTTAATGTGTTTCACAAATTTAACATGGAAATATCTTTTTACGTCCCCCCGCTAAACATTGTAGACAAATCACCCAGTTATAAAAGGACTCAATAGATTGTATAACTGATATACTGAATAATGTAATTAGCAAGGGCTATGTAAATAATTACAAATTAGCCTAGAGGCTATTGCCAATTCAGGGCTTGAGTAGCAGAAACCACTTCCAGATGGAATGAGATATAGTCTACTGTAGAAAATAGTGCTTTATATATATATATATAAGATTTTATTGCTAAACAGCAGGCTTTGCAGGAGAACCTAGTGGGGGCAGCTATCTCTCAAGGTCAGGCGTTTGGCACAGTGTGGTCTCGGT
>JAODOY010061198.1:0-17287 GCA_025399855.1 Forbesichthys papilliferus
CTGTAGTGTACATAAGGCAGAACCAGTTCAGAAAGTAGGAGCTAGTCCATGTAATGCTTTGTAGGTTAGCAATAAAATTTAAAATCAGCCCTGGTCTTTGCAGGCAACCAGTGCAGAGAAGCCAACACCGGCGTAATATGATCAAAATTCTTGGTTCCAGTAAGTGTCATGTATGAACTTTGGTTCCAGTTAGTCTTCATTGTATCTGTTTGATTGAACAATTAGATCTTAAGCCTCTCTTCCAATCTTTATCAGAAAATGCATTTCTCATTCATAACTTCCCTTTGAACCATTTAGGAGTTTTTAATTGTCACAAGTAACTCATAGAAGTTCATTCAGCGGTGAATGCATGAGCTATTGTTGTTGTACTGGAACACCTACATTTGCCCTTGGGGATCAATAAAAGGCTAATTTTACATACTGTACACTAATCTGTGTTCTTCATATGATAATCAAAGTGAATTATTAACTGCTACCTAAAAAACGAATAGCAAAAAACACAGACAAAATTATAAAATGTTATGTTGTGTTTTATTTGGCAAACACAATAGTAATATTTATGTTATTTTCTGTAATTCAAGTTATTTTCTGCACTCACAGAATGCCAAATAGCCTCGACAATCTGTAATCTCGTTACAGAATCTGTCCATGTTTTAAATGTTTGAGAAAACAAACTTGAATGACAATTTTCACTCAAATTAAGGATTGAATGATGCATCTACAAAAGACAGAAAAATGGTTACAAATGTTAGTCATAGTACATACAATTAAATTCCAAGATTAATTCATACAGCTCTTTTCACAATGTTTAACTGTAAAAATAGCTTTTCAGTATTTTACAACCCGCAAACACTTGTATGGATGACCACCTCAGTCTGCTGTCTATTTTGTATTTTGTGTATTCTAAATAATTTCCCCACAATGATCAATAAAATTCTATTCTATATATTTTTGTCTACACGAAAAGGCCTGAACGATAGAAACTTTAAATCCTTATTTTATATTATTTGAACCACAAATAACCCAAACTTCATAGTCAACATCTTAAGACAAATGCAGATGCCCTTGCTACATTGCCCTTGCTACATTCTTCATAAAAACGTTTAGTAATGCCGAACACAAAATTATATATAAACAGTTACATGATCAGAAGAAAATGTATAGGCTACTATCATAAAACTTCAGAAGCTAACGCTAGCCACCTACCGTAACTTTAAAGCTCGACCACATTTGTTAATTTACGTGATGTAGATTTACACATATTTACACAAGCAATTAGAATCAGTAAAAGTAAAAAAAAACAATTGAAGAAACAATCTACCCCATAATATTAACGTATTACAACAAATACAAACCTTGTGACTTATCCCGGTGGCATGGGTGCTAGTGCTTCAATGCATCGCTAGCAGCGTATGACATAAACAAACGAACAAAATGTTTCGGAAGCGACCCGGACTGGAGAAAGCGACTGAGATTGGCGCCTCCAACCGGAAGCGACCCAGACTGGCGCACTGCAGCCAGACCCCTCTCTGTGCTGCAGCCAGACCCCTCGCCGGTCTTCAGGCCTACTGTGCAGTACTGTAGGTTTCCACAAACACGCAAACCAACTTTGCATGTTGCCTCTAAATGTGACATACAACAATCTCGCCAAACAGACCTAGTTTTAACAACAAAAAATATTACTTGTGGTCCTTAACCTCTACCTCACCTGAATAAGGCTTTATCGGCAGTGCAGCTGTGGATATGCTCATTCCTGCCTATTCGTGCGTCTGCGCGCTCCAACTCCTGGTGCTCCAGCCTCTCTCACATAAATGGCCTTATATAACTGTATTCTTGTAGATTACAAAAAAAGCGTGCCTTGTTCAAGTGTAGTGAACATCCATCTCCAGTCTGCCACATCTCAAACAATTTTTTTTAGTGTTGCCATGGAAACGGAACTCCGAGTTAAGAAGAGGTTGATATACATCATCAATGTACGGTATGGTGTCACCGTCAAAGTCATCACGATGCTCAAAAAAACCTCTTGGCTCTGAAATGTATCCCCCAATTTGCAATGCTAACAACAAAATGAATATTGTCGTCGTGTTACTTTCACTGGCGTCGCTTTTATCTTGTCTTAACAATAGCTCCCATTGAAATAATGTGAGTATCAATCGTTTCATAATACTTCTCTTTTGTCTCAATTTTTCTCCTTGTGTCCCATGGTACCGTACTACAAATCAAATTTCAGTGGCCAAATTTTTTCATTCTTACTTAGGCCTACTGCAGTGTTGTAGTACTTGAGACCGGTCTTGGTCTCGAAGGTCTAAGCCTTGTCTCGGACTTGACCGCATTTTTACTCTGGCTTGTCTCGGCCTCGGACCAAGAGGTTTCGGGATTTTACTTTGAGACCGTTCGAGACCACAACTGCGGAAATATAATTATTGCCGCCCGGTGTATGTCTAATGATAATTCTTGTGATTACAAGTAAATCCTTCCTTATATTTCTAATGTTTTACCACTGAGCAGGCCGGCTGGCCGCAACTACAGCGCAGCGCGCTGTCTCTGTGTGTTTGTCAGACTGGGCCAAACTAATACTCAATATTGAGGGGAGATACGAGCGGCTCCTCCCATCTTGGACTGATCCTTGAAATTCTAAGATCTGATTGGCCCAAGAGCGTTTTAGCAGTATTGAATAGAATGCAAGGTGGTGTACGAGATCCATCCATCCATCTTCATCCGCTTATCCGGAGATGGGTCGCAGAAGCAGCAGCTTCAGCAGGGGACCCCAAACCTCCCTTTCCCGAGCCACATTGAAAAGCTCTGACTGGGGAATCCTGAGGCATTCCCCGGCCAGTTTGGAGATATAATCTCTCCACCTAGTCCTGGGTTTTCCTCGAGGCCTCCTCCCAGCTGGACGTGCCTGGAACACCTATCAAGGGAGGCGCCGAGGGGGCACCCTTACCAGATGCCCGTACCAACTCAACTGGCTGCTTTTGACGCAAAGGAGTAGCGGCTCTACTCCGAGTTCCTCACGGATAGCTGAGCTTCTCACCCTATCTCTAAGGGAGAAGCCAGCCACCCTCCTAAGGAAAACCCATTTCGGCCTCTTGTACCCGTGATCTTGTTCTTTGGGTCATAACCCACCCTTCATGACCATATGTGAGGGTAGGAACAAAAATTGCCCGGTAGATCGTGAGCTTTGCCTTCCGGCTCAGCTCTCTATTCGTCACAACGGTGCGGTATAGTGATTGCAATACCGCTCCCGCTGCTCCGATTCTTTGGACTCATTCCTCACCTGGAGTAGGCACTCCATAGGGTTCCGGCTGAGAACCATGGCCTCAGATTTAGCGGTGCTAAGCCTCATCCCAGCCGCTTCACACTCGGTTGCAAACCGATCCAGTGAGTGCTGGAGCTCACGGACCGATGATGCCATCAGGACCACATCATCTGCAAAAAGCAGCGATGAAATCCTTAGGCTACCAAACCGCAACCCCTCTCCACCATGACTACGCCTCGATATCCTGTCCATGAAAATCACAAACAGGGTTGGTGACAAAGCTCAGCCCTTGCGGAGACCAACCCCCACCTGAATCGAGTCCGAATTACTGCTGAGAATCCGTACACAGGTCTCGCTTTGGACATACAGGGGTTGGATTGCCCTTAAAAGGGACCCCCTCACCCCATACTCCCGCAGCACCTCCTACAGAATCTCCCGGGGGACACGGTCATACGCCTTCTTTAGATCCACAAAGCACATGTAGACTGGAAGGGCATATTCCCGGGCCCCCTCCAGGATCCTTGCGAGAGTAAAGAGCTGGTCCATTGTTCCACGACCAGGACGGAATCCGCATTGTTGTTCTTCAACATGAAGTTCGACAATCGGCCGAACCCTCCTCTCCAGCACCTTGGAGTAGACTTTACCAGGGAGGCTGAGTAGTGTGATGCCCCTGTAATTGGCACACACTCTCTGGTCCCCCTTTTTGAAGTCCACTTCAGTCTGCCACTCCTTTGGCACTGTCCCCGATCTCCACGCGATGTCAAAGAGGCGTGTCATCTAAAACATCCCCTCCACATCCAAAGCTTTTAGCATTTCTGAACGAATCTCATCAACCCCCGGGGTTGCCACTGTAAAGTTGTTTGACAACCTCAGTGACCTCCCCCAGGAAAATTGATGACTCTGTCTCGATCACAGAGTGCGTGTCAGTTGGATTCAGGAGTTCCTCAAAGTGTTCCTTCCACCGCCCAATTACCTCCTGAGTTGAGGTCAACAGTGTCCCCCGACTCCCCCTCCTAAGGTGGCGGATGGTTTTCCAGAAACAATTTGGTGCCGATCGAAAGTCTTTCTCCATGGCTTCTCCGAAGCTCTCCCACACCCGCTGTTTTTCTTCTGCTACGGCAGATGCTGCAGCCCTTCCGGCCCGTCGGTACCTTGCAACTGCCTCCAGAGTCTTCTGGGACAACATATCCCGAAAGGCCTCCTTTTTCAGTCGGACGGCTTCCCTGACCACTTGTCTCCATCATTTCCCACGTGTGCGTTGAAGTCTCCCAGCAGAACTATGGAGTCCCCTACTAGAGCCCCATACAGGACTCCATTCATGGTATCCAGGAAGGCCGGATACTCCGAATTGCTGTTCGGTGCATAGGCACTGACAGTCATAGTTTCCCCCCCCACAACCCGTAGGCGGAGGGTGGTGACCCTCTCGTCTACCGGGGAAAATTCCAACATATTGGCGCTCAGCCGGGGCTTGCTAGTATCCCCACACCCGCCCTGCGCCTCACACCCTGGGCAACTCCAGAGTAGAATAAAGTCCATTCCCTATCCAGGAGAACGGTTCCAGAACCAAGACTGTGCATAGAGGTAAGCCCCACCAGATCTAAATGGTAGCGCTCTACCTCCTGCACAAGTTCTGGCTCCTTCCCCCACAGTGAGGTGACGTTCCACATCCCTAGAGCCAGCCTCTGCCGCCCGGGTCTGGTCCGTCAAGGTCCCTGATCTTCGCTGCCACCGGGCTTTTTCCGGGCAGGGTAACCTCTCCTCTTGAATGATCTTTCATAGGGGGGGTCTCTGAAGCATTCTTTGTCCGACCCCTCCCCTGAGACCACTTTGCCTTGGGAGATCCTAAGGCTGGAGCACAAGGCTCCAGACAACACAGCTCTCAGGATCATAGGGACACACAAACCTCTCCACCACGATAAGGTGATGGTTCCCAGAGAGGTACGAGATATTATCCAAATAAATTAAGGGCAGGGCAGACAAATTAATACATGTGTAAAAATTGAAAGACGAACATGTTTATATGGAAGTTTGGTGTAAAATGTAAAAGACTGGAGCCTGGAGACGTAGTATGGGCTATAGAGTACAAGAGATGTCAGATACAAGCAACTACATTTTCTACGTTTAGATAAGCATAATTCAAACATCCAAAAGATATTGTTTTCATTTTTCTAAAGTTTAGTTGGTTGGCTAGAGTTGGTAAGCTAATAGCCTAGCTAATAACATTAGGTTGTTAAAATTGGTTTTAATAAGCACATAAAAAACAAGTTTTAACTATTGTGTGAATTTATGGTTTTCTGTCTGGCCTAAATTGTATCCCTCATGTTAGATTTTGCATTCCTGGTTCCTGCATTTATTTTGAAAGCCGTACAGAATGCCTGACACTTATTGCATTATATTCTATTATATTCTATTATATTTTAAATTACATAAATAAAGACATTAACACCATAACGATACAGACAAGGCACACGTTGTTGCATAAAAATTCACCAGAATGCATGAAATTAAGTGTTTTATGTTAACATTAATGTAACCTGTTATACAGTAAAATGTGTAATTTAATTGGCTTTGTACAATATTTAATATTCCCCGAAAGATCTGATAGATTCTCCCCAGCTGTTTTTTAATGTACAGACTAGGTTACTTATTGTAGCCTACATTTATATTTAAAAACAATTAATGGCCAAAAGAATGGGCCAGGCTATCTACAAACATAAATAAACTACTGCATCATAGTTTATTACAGTGGATGGTGTGTAGACTAAATTTCTATTTGCCAACAAGTATTTGCTAATTACTTCTCTAGTCAGGCTGGTTCTCGGGCCAGTTGGCTTCAAAGTTCAGGGCCGTTTTTCAGTCCCAGTCCGACCATACCACTCACCGACCTGTTGTTTGTGAAGTTAGTTATTAAAATGCCTACTTTCCTAATGCGTGTATTTAACTGTTTACCCATAAAGAAAATACTACGTAACGTCATGCCTCTGCCTAATCCAACAATGTAAGGCGATGAATTGCACACCTGCATAATATAGGCTACTGCACGGTCAATGCATTATGTGCAAGAAGGCTATATATCTTGCAATATCGGACTCGAACTGGTCTGGTCTCGACTCGCCAAAGTCTTGGTCTTGACTCAGTCTCGGAACACTCTGGTTTCGGTGAAAACTTGGTCTCGGATTAGTCGGCCTCGACTACAACACTAGCCTACTGTAAATATAGTAACATGCAGCCACATTTTCCAAGTGTTTTACTCTGATTTAGTTGCTTGTAGCCTACATCCAGTAACTGTCCTACTGACCAAATTGAAATGGCATTCTGGAACATAAATCAGGTCCTGTTCACATGATACCAGTAACTTAATTTCACACACATATATTCTAAAAATTGTCTATTTAGTCCACTGATACATTCACATTCATTTTTCTTGGTTCTCTATAGTCTCTAGGCTACAGTATTGCTCTGTCATACCTACTGTACAATTTGTTACAGCCCATGATGGTCACAAGCATTCAATATACAACAGCATGATTCAAGCTGAGGGCATTCTTAATGTTTCGAATGATGTTGGAAAAACTTACAATACTCCCTACCACCATCCCATATCAAAAAATGGATTGGCTAATGCAACTGTCACATCAAATATGCTTGAACGTGGAAGAGATAACATCGGGGTATTAAATATACTCATTGAAGCCTCGGCCCCATGTGGACAGTTGTTAATTATAGGGAGTTCAGACCAGAGCCGTATAGACTATTCTGCATAGCAACTATCATAAGAAAACGTGTTTGATTCCTTATTCGCCCCCATTTGCTTTCATGTAGCTTTTTAAAAATACTGTAAGTCAGGGAATAATCTGCTGTTTACAAAATGTTTCACTTTAACTCAGAGTCTAAATTAATTACTTTTTTAGTTTATAAATCAATCAAATATATATTAGGCTATATTATAATTTATTTTTGATTATTTTGGGGGTAGAATTACGTCCGATATCTCTAAGTTTAATGATAGGCCAGAGTTTCCGTTATCTGGATATATACTTTGATCTGAAAAATCTGACAAATGTAAACCTCTTTGGTCAAAATGTCTGGTGAAAATAATTCAATCGAAGCACAATTCAAATTGTAATAAATAGGCTATAATTACATTTTCACACATTTTTTTATGACTGTGAAACAGTCTTAGCTAACATTTGTTTAATTTACTCTGATAAAGCGCATTTATATAAGAAAATTTAGTTTGGTACAATTGTTTCCCCCATACCATGTGCAGGGGGGAAAAGTTAGAACAATGACAGGGGCCCCAAAAAGTAGGCAAAAACGAATAAATGTTTTTATTATATAAACCATCATCATTGAATATATGTTTCAAATACAATAATACAATTAATAATATATTTGTTTTTACTTGTTTTTGGCAATAAAAGTTTAAATATCCCCATTGACCAAAAAGTAAACATCAATATTGACCGACCATCCCCCTGGTATCTGCATGAAATGGTTTGTGCCTGCCTTAGCGCACATCAGTGACGAGTTCAGTTGCAGTGAGTAGATGCGAAATGGTGATCACAATGTTGAACATTGCACTGAATAAACAAAAATCTGGTTTTCAGAAAAGGAAAGAGAGAAAAGAGAGAAGAAAGACAAAGATAAGGGTGTCAATCTGTAACCACGTTTTTCACCAAGAAAGGTGGGTAGCCTATAGTCTGAGTGGTATCATTCACAGGTTAATACCACCTGTTGGCTTAATGTCCATCATGAAATAAGATAGCTAGCTACAGACTAGTGTTATCCTACATTTCATCAACATGTAATCAGTGCAGGGAAACATTTAGCAATATATTCATATTAAATAATTGTCCCTGCCCCTTTTAGCAGACCTAACAACAGATGAGTCGGCAGCACCCCAGTCTCCCCATAACTTAACCCCTCCTTGTCCCAGTGAAAAAGGTGAGCAACATTGTGCTAATGATATGCCAGTTAGCATCATTCTAGGTAGTCTGTGGGGATTTCTCTGTCTCTCTTGCTCTTTTTACCATGACAAAAATTTTAATGAAATGATTGACAGAAATTCAAACAAATTATTTTCTCACATAATGGTCATTATGAAATAAAAAAAATAAAAACCCTACTGTCTGTACTGGATGCTGGACAATTGGAAACAGTGAGTAGTTTACCTCAGCCTGCATGTAAATTACGGACAATATTAAAATAATCCAGTTTGATACGTTTATTTAGATTGAATTATGGCCGTTGAATGACATCTATAGATACAGACTTTATTATTCCCATCATACAGGGCAAATTATTTGAGGAGCTTGCACACACACACAAAAAAGATGTATTGTAGCTAATGTATGTAATCAAGTGGTGGTGATACAGAACTGTAGCTAATTTCGGTCAATGTTCTGTAGTGTTAGTGTCATTTAACGGTATATTGCATTTTTAAATATATATACTGTATATATCACAGTATATGTATATAGCAATGCATTGTGTACATCCGACAGAGCCAGGGTTTTCTCAGGTAGAAGGAGGAAGATGTGTAGAAGCAAAGGAAGAAGGGGAAGAAAGTTACAGTGATGATGAGGATGAGAGATGCATGGTGGAAGAAGACAGAAGTAAATAAATAAAAATACATTGAGACTGTGAAACATTAAGGAATTTTTTTAATGGTGGCTTTAAATCTTGCATCAAACAGTGAACTGCATACTGTATGCAGACTTATATTTATAAATCCCCAGCAGTAAATATTGTGCTAGTAAAAAATACTAAACTACAAGAAGCAAAACAGTTACAAGCCTTTAATTATAGTTATGTAAAGCTTTTGATGGGACAATTAGGTCCTAGAGATGTGGTGACAACATCTGTGCAAAGGGGGCCCAAAATTCCTGGCGGCACCCCTGACCACATGTACCATAACAACAACAGCAGCACGAGTGCGAGATATCTGAAATAAGATCAGACACCAGCGGCCAAACAAGCAAACCTAAAGTAGCCTATTTTATGAAACCAACCAGGACTAATGACTATAACGACCATGAATGCAGGTGAGGGTGCAAACTGCTCTGTTGTCCACGGCACAGTGCAACACACGTTATAAACATACCCGTGAATTGTGGGTATCCCTGTCCCTGCATAAAGTTACACTACAGTAGTTGTGTTTTAAGGTATAGTGTATTGAAAGCTAATTATAAGATAATACACTTTTTGTTGAATTCACCAAATATTTTCTTGCATTTTACTACTGTATCTCACCGTTCTCTGCATGCTGAAAAATGCATCCGGTAGGCTATTCTACACAGCCAGCCGGTTCCATATTTTGGTCTGGCTAACTATTTTGGTTTGACGTTTACTTAGCATTTACTTGGGGTAAATACTAGACTATGTCTTTTGATAACTGGTAGCACTACATAAACAAAGGTATTTTGCCTTACAACCCTACAAGGTGCACATAGGCCTATGCTTGATATACTCGAGTCATAGCAGTGCAGATTGGTAAAAGAACAGTAAAAGTGAAGACAGTATGACGAGCATGACCTGTGTTCTATAATAACATTATTACATTTAAGCATATTGTGCATTCAGTTAATTTGTTATAAATGCTTCACATTGTGTCATGTTGTGTTGATTGCCTATCTCAGTGCTCATTGAAAGCCTCATGCCTATCCCTCTGTTGCCGCTACCGACCGTGCGGGCGCTGTAAAATAAAAGACTACAATAACCCTCATTCATACTTTGACGATGTTATACCATCTATGCAATGATTATACTTTGTATAGTCTGCCTGTCAGTTGCGTTTAAACTCAATATTAAACAAAGATAGTATTTGACCAGAATTTGTAAAAATTGTCTGGGACACTTTGACCGGCACCAATTTATTCTAGCGGAATCGCTGTGATAGGCCTACAGCATAGACAAGTAGGCTATTATATATTTAATGATCATTATACTTTTATTTTCTATTTGTGCAAGTCGGCGGATCCATTCAGGCACCACAACTTAGAGGGTTGTGCCAAGAGCTGATTATGTGATCATCTGCACATTTATTACATCCAAGCGAAGGCACTGTATAGGTCACATACACATACATGTAGCAAAATTTGTTCTCTGCATTTAACCCATCCCTCAAGGGAGCAGTGGGCAGTCTGTGTGCAGCGCCCGGGGACCTAATCCAGATAGAGGACAGTGTCTCTTGTCAATGGCACTGACAGGAGAGAGTTAACATAACATGTTTTTTTTGGACTGTGTGGACAACATCTTAAGGTTTTGGATGCACTTGATTTTACTTGCTGGCTAATCTACGTACATGAGGCCCTCAGACTGAACATTGGTTTATTTTGTGTGTAATTCACTCTCTTGTGTTTTGTCTTTTCGAGATTCTGATTCTTTTGACTTCTGTATTTGATTATTGTGTATTTCTTCTTTTTTTAATATTTAGAAAATGCATATTCACACATCATGTACTTTGAAAAGCATTCCAATAGGATAATTGATGTAACAGTGTCTCAATGTTGCTTTGCTGTCATGACCAGGGCTGCCTGATTAGTAAACAATGCCCCAGGCAGACATTACATACATTTCACACTGCTAATTAAAAAAAAAAAAAAATTATTTTTACAAACATCAATCAATGCAAGGCTGTGTTAGCTGATAATTTAGTATGGGGGTTCTTGTCTTTAATTATAGATGAGGTCGTCCAATAATATGTATGCTGCTTTAGTGCGCGGCTGAGATTGACCTAGCCTTGAGGCATCCCAGTGTGCTAGTCCCTCTTCACTGAACAGGGTAGGAGGCCTACAGCGTGCTAGCTAGGCACATTATCATCACTGCACAAACACACACAAATGCATGCACACATCATTCGTCGCCATTACTATAAATGAATGCCAATGCGCATACACATACTGTATGCACACTATCAACATCACCATAATGTTACACTTGCTAATATAAACATACAAGTAGGGCTGTCAACCAATAGTCTATATTTTAAAATAAATGAAAGGGAACACATTATGCACCTTTTCCACGTTGACACAGTTCTTTTGTCTTAATGCAATTAATGTCATGCTTATGTAAAAATACCACATAGATTATATATAATTGCTCATTCCAAATCCCATATATAAGGCCCTTTCATCACATTGTTTTTGAGCATAAGGCACCAACCTTATGCTCTAATGCAAATGAGCCACTGCTCACCCTGCCCCCTCTTCTGCATAGTGCTCTGATGTGACACCATGGCCAATAGCAACTGTTGAGCTGTGTCGGGACTCGGGAAGCAACACATCCTCTGACACAGCGGTGCAACCATATCATATCATCTAAATCAACCTTTTCAAACAGCGTTTTGCCTTGCTGTTCCATGGAAACGGTATGGGAGGCAGAGCAGAACTTGTCATCTAAAGCATAATATTACACATGCATGGCACAAGCAGCAGATACAGAGCAAATGGATGAAGGGGATTGGCAAACAGATTTCAACAAAAATGGGGGGTGGTATGCTGTTGTTTAAAGATGTTATGCAACTTCAGTGTCCTATGGTTGGGAGAGAGCGAGGCAGAGAGAATTGTCATGATTTAAATGCAGCATTCAAATTAGAAATGGAAAATGAATACACAGGGTATTTGGGGTACAACTAATTATGTCTCTCATATTGGTTTGTCTAAAAACATAATTGAGGGGTGAGAACCAGAGGGGCATTAGTGACATTTCTCCAACTTTACAGGAGGGCCAAAACAACATTTTATAATTCACAAGCGTCTTTTTAGTACCAATATTTCATCCATTTCATCTAAATGCATGGGCCCATCTGATAACAATATGAGCAAAACATTACATACATACAATTTAAAAAAAATAACAATCAAATGTGATCAAATAAAAATATTACATAAAAAATCTTTACCACATGCTTTCCAAATATACATTTCTCAATGCCAAAAGGGCATGGCACCAACTGGCTTAGTATGTTCAGTATTTAGATCTATGGTTTTTAATTATTAAGTCTAAATTGATTATGAGTTCAATTGTGCCCTTTTGGCAGTAGAAAGAGCTCATCAAGAGCTTTAATCACATCTCAGTTTCACCAAAAATGTCACTTACTGGTTCTTTCCCCTCCATAATGTACAAAAATAGATGTATGTGGGTAAATTACATGATGTGCACATTTGTGTGTCCAGGTACATTATTAACTTTTCTAAATAATTTCAGCAGTTAATGACATGTTATTCATTACAACCCATTTAGTGTGAATACATTTTTATTACATTCAAATAATGCATATTTGTTTTGGTATCTCAAACCTCTAAAATGTCATACTATGAATATTATAAAGAATTTTATTTTAATTGTAATAAATTCTAAATAAGATTTTGGCATGATTCTAGGTTTGAAACCTTCTAAATAAACTACATTTTACAAATACCAACTTAAAGCAGTTCAAATAACTTTAACATTTTTGTTTTGGAATTTTTATTTTCTAAAATGTCAGTTTCTTAAATTAGGTGGACCCCTTAATGGCTGAGTTAAAAGGTTTGTAGATATCTCAAATGTTCTGAAAAAAACTGCTATTTTCAACTCGTAGTTAGGCTGGTACACTTTCAATGTCAGGTTTCAAACTAGGACAATGTTATTTTATGATAAAACACTCTAATTTTAAAACATGTATTTGGTAATAATGGAAATGCCCCCAATAGAATTGTACATCTAATAAAAGTACATCTAATGACGGATCAGACTTCACACATTAAGACAGATTGTGTCATGGCTGACATATTTCCAATGTCGGGCCCGAATATGAATATCAGGAAACGTAGTGTGAAATAATAGGACAGTGATGTGGCTGGCGTCTCAGATTTGAAAAATGTTTTTGCTTAGGCTGAGTCTCGAATTCTGCTGACATTCAGATGGTGTACATTCAGAATTCGTCATAAACATATAAGCATGAATCCATCTTGCCTTGTATCAACAGTTCAGGCTGGTGTTGGTGGTGCAGTAAACTGCTATGATGTGTGATGCTATAACATTTGTCAAATACACCAAAATCTCTCGTGAAAGCAAAAGGGGGTCAATCCCAGTACTAGAAAGGTGCAGTAGATTACCCAAGCACATTTGCAACTAAGGGTATTCCAATTAGGTAACAAAAATGTGATCCTGCTTTTCATAATAGAGATTTGACTAAAACACTATTTGTATTTAGAATAAAAATGCAATTATTCAGCATTTTTCTTGTCACTACTAATGTTTTCTGGTGGTAACTGATAATCAGGTGGTGCAACCAGCTAAATATTAATTTCAACCAATAAACAACAGGTATAAGTGAAGAAACTATGTGAACAGCTATGGCATTGAATGCATTAATTTGTATATTTGTAATAATATTTTTATGTCTTTAAATATAAAATCAGATGTGAACATCTTAAATAATTGTGAATACAAAACACAAACACAAAATGTGTTAGGCACTCTTGACACCATAAGTGATGGGATTTCAGTTCAAATAAATTGAAGGAAAATATATACAAGTAATTACAAATACTTGGTTGCATCACCGGACGGGTGGTGAAATTGGTAATAAAGTAAAAAATATATATATGTAAACACTTTTAAATGTTATTTCACAAATTAGACTTTTTTCAACATGTTGTTAAATGTGCACAACATCCATTTTGAAAATACTTGAAAATACTTTTATATGCATACATTGACTTTGTCTTTTGAGAAAGAATATTCTAATAGAAGTTTTGGTGATTTTTGACAGCCCACAATCGTCGTTACCTCTAGTTTATGCATCTCACCTGCACGTACACCTACTGTATACACACACATATTCTTGGATGCATAAGCTTATCCCACAGTCATACACCATCAAAAAGACTTGAATTGTTTGCTAGCGCATGTCTTCCCTCATCAGGTAAACTAGAAACATACATACATACATAGGTGGGAAAGCACATTTATTCCATGCCTCTTGCATCTTAATGCATTGCCCTACCTTCAAATCAGAGCACTGCCTTCCTGATGAAGCCTATTCATTGAGGCGTGGCTTGAGGAAAGTGCGCCCAGTGAAGGGTATGAGCCTGTGTATGCTGCATGACACATCCCGCTCTTACACGCTGTCTGCCTACAGGGCATGCCGTTTAGAGGCTCACACATTGAAATTGAGAGTTGGAGAAATCTCATTTCTTTTTATTGTGAATTAAAAATGCTATTGGTGGCTGCCAATCCTTTTACAGTAAGCAGTTTTGGGAGACAGGCATGGCAGAGTTTTCCCCTGCGAGTTGGGTGGGGGGTTTTGTTCATGTTGAAATTGGAAATGTGTGTTGGGAATGATGCTCTCTTTAGGAATCACACTTCAAATGTGACCTAAATAGGTGTTTGCCTATTGTTTACATTTACATTTACGGCATTTGTTGTTGTTGTTGTTTGTGACAAAGCTTGCATTGCCTCAAACAGAATGTGACACCGGTCCACATATCTATTCCCTCACCAATGGCAGTGGGACGTCTTGTCTCTGATTATGGATACATAATTGTTTGTCTGTCTCCTAACCCTCACTGCCTTTTATTCCTCTTCCGTCCCTCTTACCCCTCAATCCCCCACCCCACAGGCTTCCACACCATACAGCCATGAGTCTGACTCTTTGGGGATAGAGTGTATGATCCCTGGAAGTGCCTCTCCAACGCTGGCAATCAACACTGTGACTAACAAGGTACTACAGGCAGCCAGTCTAGCCTCCAGCATCACCACACACACACACCTGGCTGCACCGCTGACCTCACCTACAGAGTTATTCCCTGCAGATGATCGCTCTCCAGAAAGGGAAGGGGGCGGGGGGAACACACACACATGTACACACAGCCTGACATGCCTGAAGCTTCTCCGCAGTACAACCCACACTGAGCTACACAGTGGATGCACTGCAGGACCTTCAAAGCATGTTCGGTTTAGGTTTAATTGTATGCCTGAGCAGATACTTGGCCTTTTGCAACCCTGCAAACCTTGTACAAGCCCTGGCAGCTTGTCACAGTTCCATCACACAGGGGTCTTGTATGCACACCTGTAGCAGCTCAATAGCTTTTCTGTCTGTTGTCCACGCTACAAGGGTGCAACTTAAAGTGTTCAGCTGATGGCTTTGTTGGCTATCTTTTATTTTTTGCATTAAACACATAGAAGAAACGGGGACTGCTAGATTTTAGTTGTGAGTGTGCTGATCACTATGAAATGTAAATATGCTCTCTACCCTTAAGCTCTTATCCTGTGGGCCAGTGGGGGCAGTTCTCTGGAGTACTGAAAGAGTCACTTTTTCATCATGCTGCAACCATCACAAAATAGCTGCGGGTGCGTGCCTGTGTGTGTGTGTGTGTGTGTGTGAGCGTGCATATGTTCTAGGGATTTAGAGCTGCCAAAGTTTTGGATACACAGATATGTAAAAGCTAAATTATACTTAGCAGTTATGGTAGTGCATTCCTAGCTGAAATTATTTAATTCAATTTTTAGGAAATTCATGGAAATTATTGATTTTTATTTTTTATACTTTTATTGATTGTTTAAACAAATCCCACGATGTGTGTAGACCTATGCAGGGGCGCAGTGTTGACCGTTCTTTGAAGAGGAATATTTCAGAGCGATTTGCTTATTTTTTAATAGGGAGATATATAATGGCATGTATTGTTGACCAGTGATCATATTGGCATGTTGACCAGTGTAGTAATCTAGTCATAACCACATGTAACAATGTCAAGACAACGCTGCAACCATAAATGACTTAAATATTTCTCTCAAATACTTCAATACATTCGATGGGCTATTTATAGTAACTTTCTGGTGGCGAACTTGTAATGTGTTTATTCTTCACGCGGGGGAGAGGGGTTCAATTCCCGGTTGGCACAGATTTCTCTTCAATATTTTATTTGGATTCAATAACTAAAAGCATAGTTCAGGCTTAAAATTTGAGACATTTTTTGTCACACTTAAGCCCCCCCTCACCTAAAAAACATCTCCTGCGCCACTGGGCCTATGACATTAGTGCATTCTGGCTGTTTATGTACTAACATGATGGTATTCATGATACATTCATGACACACAAATTATATAAAAAGAGGACAACAGTTCAATTAGGGCAATTAATAGAAATATGATCGCGATTTGTTCCAAACAAACACAAAAACAGCTTAATCGAGAAAAAACTATTTTGTACCTTGCGTTTTACAGGGTTATTAAACGCTGTTACCGCTGCATAGTGGAGTCGCGAGCGGTGGGATTGATTCAATGCCTTTGACAGAGTGGCAAATGTGGTAAAGTGTCAGTGTCAATAAAGGTGAGATCTAGAATCACACATAAAGTTAAGCATAAGAGTTTGTCAGGTGAAAAGAAATTATAAACTTTACAGGTAAAGGCCTTTCATTTATACAGGTGGCCAATAAACTGCCTGTTAAATATGTTTATGTATGTTATACTACAATGTCATCCATTATGCTTAATAACAGTAGTTTTGTTATCCCATTGTATTCATTAGTTAAAACATTTAATTATGCAGATCATATTTCCTCGTTGAAGAAATACTTAATATTATCATTCATATCAGCTATTTTATGGCATTTTAATGTATTTCAATTTACTGTAGATACCATTGTCTAATAAGGTGAGGGCTGCATGGCACAGACAAAATATTAATGCAGATCCAGTTAAGAGGGAAAAATTCTAGTGAGAAGAAAATCAAGGTATTGTTTTAATGTTTCAAAATTGGGTTAAAAGCTGGATGGATAAGAATTAATATTATGTTTCATTATTACGCCATAGTGTAATAATGGAGAATGGAGAAGCCATGGAGAAAGACTTTCGGTCGGCACCAAAGTGTTTCTGGAAAACCGTTCGCCACCTTAGGAGGTGAAGCGGGGAACCATCCAAGCTGTATACAGCAAGGATGGGACACTGTTGACCTCAACTCAGGAGGTAATTGGGCGGTGGAAGGAACACTTTGAGGAACTCCTGAATCCGACTGACACGCTCTCTGTGATCGAGACA